>PYSP01000254.1:0-56473 GCA_003049395.1 Pseudohalonectria lignicola
GGGGGGGGAGAGTGGCACAGCTTGTACAGGGTATGCCTGGCTGAGGCGTAGAGAAGAGCGTCCTAGTTCCTCATTCGCCGTTCCTCTTTTAACTCTCAAGTCCCAAGACTCCCCTTCCATGCTAGGTGCTGTGGGTGGCCGTCTTGAGAAAATCTCCGAACCGCCTCTACCATGCCGTCAAGTGGCAAGTATGAGCCGGCAGGAGAGAGAGTGTGTGTTTGAGTGCGTGTGTGTATCTAAGAGATAGTAGAGAGAACACCAGACCAGAGGAGACAAAATACGGACACAGCACTATTTCCGTTCATACTGCATGTTTGGTTTCTGCTTCTGTTTGGTTATATATTCTTGGTGACACTCCGGCTACCACCGTTCCACGTTTCTGGCAGAAGCCTGATAGAACTCACCTTGATGATGACATTTCCCAACACCCCTGCATTAAACCGTCCGGAATCACTATGGTCTGCCATCAGCAGGTCAAGATTGCGAATGAGCTGGTACCTGCTCGGAAGAGAGAAGGACATAAGAGGTAGGTTACTAGGCTCCCCAGGGCCAAATGAGGAGGAGAATCGTCCGGTGGTTTGCTGCCCGATCGAACTCAAAATACTCACGGGAAGTTACAAAATGGTATGCGCCTCTTTCCCCTAGCGCCGCCATCGGGCGTCCCAAAGGGACATGCGTCGCGGAAATTCGCCTTCTAGACCTATTCGGAGGCGTGTTTGGAGCCAACTTGGCCGCCACGCCACACAAAGGTAATCCGTAGATGACCTCAATATCGCCCCTTAAGTGTTCCCCGGGAGGGACCGGCGCAGGAAATTGGATTACTATGCTTCCAGAACCTTAATGTTTGCTCACTCGAACTGTCCCCTGGCCTGGAATAATGAACGATGTTAGCCCGGCAGCCGGCTTGCTATCTCTAGCCTTCACTAGCACTAGGCGACATGTGCAGCCCAGTCCGGTCCAGTCCAGTCCAGTCCATCCATCTCATTGACTCCATCCCAATCCTTTCATCCATTACCCCATGTATTCCAAAGCCGTGGATAGACCCAGGGCGCTTTCCTGTAGTCCAGGTCTGTCCCTAGGTGCTAAACTAGGCAGCCGGTATTCCAAAAGTTCCGGCAGCGAGTTGCATTTCGCAGCATGGCCAATCTTAGCAACCCAGGTTTTCCATGCTTATAAGGTCGCGAGGGATTGGATTAAATGCAAAAATAAGCATCGTATCGTAGATCCGGGGTCGAGCTCCAAATTTCGAGTCCATACGCAATAGACCGAGAAACTCTGTTTCAGCCTAGCAAGGAGAGCATGAGAGACACGAGAGATGAAAGGAACAAAACAAGACACTCGAGACTTGTATGTGGTGAGCGTCCTCAAGGGGCCGTTCGCATGGGTGGCGTTAAGGTTCCTCTCTGCATGACGGCGGGGATTTGTTTGCGCAAACCACAGCCCATACCCTTCTAATCCAGTAGCTTTCACAGAGAAAGGCCGCCGATGGGGCCTGATCCGTTCTGACCTGACTCTGCCTATCTACACCAGGCTGCAGGCAGAGCGACGGATGAACTGGGTCTAAGCAGACTTTCTCACCCCTCATGCGGGTCTGTCAAGGGTTGTGTTTGGTCATGAATCATCTTGGTTCAATCTCACTGTTTTTGGCTTTCCGCATCGACGATGCTTCAAGGAGAGACGGCGGAAGATGGCGAACATGGAAGATACTTGCCTTAGTTATGGAGTACTTGTTGTAGACTGGGATAAATCTTACATGTGAGCAATCCGATCAATGGATGAATGTGAACGTAGGTGTGCCGGTACATTACATCGCCCCATGACGGCAGCGAGTTTCCCCCGGGCGGCATCGCCAACCGTGTGAATTGCGCGTCCCTCGTATCACTTCCACGAGGAGCAGTGGCGACGGCGGCGGCGAGAGGCAGCGGCGGGCGGAGTGTGTTCTGGTTTTGTCGTGATGTTGTGCCGCCTTGCGACGATCGACGGTCGACTGTCGACGACCGATCTAGCTTTTGCGCTACTGCGGAAACGTCCCAAGGTCATGCAGTCACTCTGCACAGTTTGCGGCATGAACGCAGGAACAGGAACCAGAAAGCTCAGAGGACGCCGCGCAGATGGGAGCCGTGCGGCGCCTGGCGTATTGACAAGCTGCTACTGCACTGCGTAGTGCGTACGCGGTGCAGATAAAAGCAAACGCCAGCCAGGAGGCTAGGAACTAGCGGGGCACACAGGGGCAAGCTCGCTCAGGTAGCTCAGCTCAGAGCTGGATGAACTCGTCGCAAACTCATCGATTATTTTGTTCATATTGGAACCACCGGCAGAGCTGCAGTAAGCACCAATAAAGACAAAAACGATCCTCGGTGTCCTGATACGCGGCTGAAGCTCCAGTCAAACGCGACGATCAGCAGAGTCCGTGGGCATTTGTCGTCCCTCCTTCCATGTGTCGTCGCTCATACTCGCTGAAAGTCCGTGAGCCACAACCTCTCACCCAGCTAATGCAGGAACACGAGGCAGGGAATACATACTTAGTACTCCGTAGTATCTCTTGGATGTTGACCAACGAGAACCCGATGTTTCATGAACACAGATCGGAGGAAGATCCCAGATCTTAATCCACGCCAATAATAATATTAGCTGGCACCAAGGCAAACAATCCATTTTTGGGAGTCCGTGACAGGACCCTTCAGCCGATATGAGACCGTGATTCTTCAATCACGTCTCTTCCTTTGAGGATGCCACGGACTCTGCCCAGCAGCTATCACAATCTAGGCGACGTTAGAACAAAAAAGAACACCTTGCCGTCTCTGGCGCGGGAAGCAAACCCGGACATGGCGACCCGCGAGGACATCAAGCCACCGCCAGAGTGACAACTAGAAGAAAATAGCCCTGGCCGTTTGATTTGAGGCCTCATCGGGATAAGTTAGTTACCTTTCTCGGAGAAATACGAGAATAGCTGAGACCTTATCGCGCGCCTCATAAAATGGCCCACCGACTTACCGCCTCTATCCATGGCAATCGCGGCGTGCCCAACCGGTTTCGTCAGCCATGCCCGCCGTCTCAGCCGCAGCCTCATTTGTCGTCTCCTCTTGCCACTTGATGCCCAATACAACGAAAGGGTGATGACCAGTGACGAATTTGGCTGTTGGTGACCTCGCGAGTGACCCGGATGAAACACAGCATATCCAATATCATCAAAGGGTGCGATATGGCCCAAGCCGTCCGTCGTGACCGGAACAAGGGAGATCATCTGATATCGAGTGACCCCCAATCGAGGCCCAATAGTAGCAGCAATACCAGGAGCTCACCCGATACGCCTGAAGTTGGCAAGCCACGAAAATAACAAAAAAGAAGCGACAGCGTGCACATCGCAACTCGGACTC
The DNA here is from genome assembly GCA_003049395.1 of Pseudohalonectria lignicola. Taxonomy (NCBI): domain Eukaryota; kingdom Fungi; phylum Ascomycota; class Sordariomycetes; order Magnaporthales; family Ophioceraceae; genus Pseudohalonectria; species Pseudohalonectria lignicola. Next base: position 3,378 of record PYSP01000254.1, read on the forward strand.
TCCTCTTCTCCTCCCTGCGGCAGTAACACGAAACCAAGGGGCGCCGTCCAACACGAGATATTGGATATTCAAGCAAAAAGTCGTGCGAAAAAAAGAGGCAAGGGAAATCCGATATTGCAACGTGTGACGTAGAAAATTGCATGGGACGAGGCAAGGCGTAAAGGAAGCAAGGAGGAGATCCCGAGTAGTCACACAGACCTGTCTTCGACATGTCCTACATTAAGCGCAAAGCAAGGCAAACGGCTAGAAAAAGCAACTAGGAGAATATATGACCGCACACAACATCAGCCACGATGCATGCGGCTGCGCGCATCCACAAGTCCCGCGCGCCCTGTCGGCCTGTCGGCCTGTCTTTGCTCTTTCTTGTTCATCTGAATGTAAGCCAATGGGGCATCGCTCCAGCTTCCTTGCTTGCATACTCTTTTCTTCTTCTTTTTTCCCTTTCATTTTTTTTGTGCCACCCGCCGATAGTCAGTCAGTTCCGGGCCTTGCAGGAACCTGCAGGGTGAAGACGAACGGGATTCAGAGCACAGCAGGGACGTGCTACAGGCATTGGGATTTCTGAATCGGGGAGAACAACCCACCCAAAAGAAATGCGCCACTCGATGGTTTCCGCCTTGATGCAGCTGCTCGGAGCAGCTATGCCCCCTACTACTCTGCTTGCTGCCGCCTCCCGAGACAAGGATAGACAGACAGACAAACAGGCAGGTAATCTGGTTCGTGCGAACGAGACCGTGATGGCCTGCGTGTGGTCCCCAGAAGCCAGCCTAGCCGGGCCGGTTCGCCCGGCTGGGAGAATGCAGAAAAATGATAACACGCAGTACGGCAAGACTGAGCGAGAAGAAAAAGCCTCTTCCGCAAGCCACGAACGGCCCTCAAACCACTGACAAGTGGGGTAGGGATGGCATTTGCGCCACGGTCGTGCACATGCCACACACACTTCGCCTTTTTCTTTCTCACACCGAGTTTGTATACATCCCAAAAATAAATACGCAAAAGAGATTGTACTGTTACAAAGAAGAGCGAGACATGTGTGTGATGTATCGCGGCAACGGCGGGAAACATTTCTGCACCACTCCAAATACGGTGGACAGTTTGTTCCAGACGGACTAGTGGGATTTTGGAGAGGGGGGGTTTTTTTCTAGCCCGTATGCGTGTGCCGAAAATCTGCCCCCTCTCTCTTCCCCGTCTGTCTGACCATCCAGTCGTCTCGAGAATGAGTATACCCCCTTGACTTCACCCTTTGCCCGTGGACGAGGCGCGGATCTTCCTTCTTCCACAACTCATAGGAGAGTGGGATGGGCGGGCTAGGCTTGCTCGAGGACCTGGAGGGGTGTGTGCGTACGTGCATATGTGCGCGCTTGTGCGTGTGATAGCACGAGAGAAGACGCAGAGATGGGCAAGCGAACGAACTTTCGATCCGCCGGTGAGCTCTAGAGAGCCCACTATCACCTGCAGCTACCCATCGTTTGCGATATGCTATGGTACATATAAAAGCTCTTTTGTTGGAGGAAGAAAGATAGACAAGTGTGAGGAGTGTGAGGAGTAGAAGAAATGTCATAGCGTCAACTCTGGCGATCTCGCTACTCCGTAGTCGCTACAAGGTAGCTTGGGACAGGAGCTCAAGGAATCGCCGTAGATTAGGCCGTTGGGAACCTGCAGGTCACCACTCCGCTCGGAGTGTCTCCTCAATGCTGTTTCCAATCGCTCATGTACCTGCGCTGGTCTGGGCGCCTCCTCCCCCTTTGGCCAACTTGGGAGAGTCCAAACATCCAGTTTCGGCTTGCCCTACTCGTACTTGCTGTTCTGGGTCACGCAAGGACTCAAGGGTGGTGGGTCTTGGGCTACAAAGGGAGGAGACAAACGCGAGAACAAGCAAACAGAAAAAGAAAAGAAAAAGCAGCGGCAACAGTTTGCGAAGTGCGTGCTGCGTGTGACTGCTGCAAGCCCAGGCCAGCATCTGGCTGCTGCGGTACCTTGGCGTCGCAGGCAGGTGAGTGAGATGGGTGAGAAGTAACAACCGCATGCAAGAAGCGTAATCATGTCACTTACCATTGCACTTTGGGCTTCTGCAGTTTCCTCTTGACACCAAAACGCATCCGGTTCCATCAACGCCTTGGGGGAAGAAGGGAGAAGCAGGGGAGGAGGGCAAAGAAGAAAGAGAGTAACGCTGGACCTTTGGAATCCCACATCCCTAGGGGGATGGGAACGTGATGAGAAAATAAGCGCAGGGAGCCGTTGGGGTCACGATGAGGAGTACGGAGTAGTGTAAAAGACCACGCACGCAAGTCGCGAAGTACGTAGTATCGAAACCTCATTGATTGGAGCAGGAAGTTACAGCAGTGTCGAATGCTCTGTTGCGGAGTCGCAGACTACTGGAGCAGCAATCAAGTATTAGGGAGTGCGTCAACCAAATATCATCACGTCTTGGCCGGCTGGTGCCTGCGTTCGCCTTGTTCGGTCGGCAGTTGCGGAGGGTTCCTTCGGAAAAGATGAGACGAAAAAAGATAGGAGACGGAGAGCAACGAACACTGTGACTGTGACTGTGACCTAAACGTTTTGTTGACCGCCTTGGAGCCCTTGCAGCTCTTGCAGCACAAGGCCAGGTTTGATGTGCCCTTTTCATTCAGAGGTTGCGATTCGAGGATCAGAGAGAGAGTGCGAGCCCCACGCCCCACTTGCCCACATACCAAGCACGCTGCGAACTGCTGCAGGAGCGAGGGGCCCCAAGACCAGCCCTGATGGGGATCGTGTTGGAGAGGGGAAGGAGGGAAAACGAGTCGACGAGAGATAACCATCTGCATCATGCAACGCAGAGCAACAGGGAGTCCGGGTTGATCCCACAATATTCTCCGAAAAGGGACAGGAACGTACTTAACCGACCTAGGTCGAGTGGTCGACATGGAAGTTGTGTAATGTGCCACCAGGGTTCACGCGATAGGCCGGCTCATCGGATAGCGTAAAAATATGAATCTTGCAGCGTACGCAAGATAATCGAAAGCAATGGACAGGGCCGCCCGCCCCCCCGGCGGCGCACATTCTACCTGCTGCCCGGTGGAGCCCCTCCGCTTCCGTCCTCGCCTCCCCTGCTTTCGGCCGAGGGTGTCTATCTGGTGTAGTTGGCGGTTTGGCCCGGGCAAGATGTTTTTTCAGGGGAGGGGGGCGAGAAAATGGCGGCATGGGCGGATACAATCACACACACTCACACTTTTCACCTCCGTCTTCACTATCGGTCAAAGGCCCTAACGTCTGCAAGCGCATGCGCAACTTTCGCAAGTTGAACAGGTATTGATTTACCGGCAGGTAGGATTACGTGTCCCCGCCTCCGCGCCGGCAGACTATCACCGAGGCAGGCAGACGGGCAGGCAGTTGAGAAATGCAAGAGGTTGAGAATATTCCAGGAGCAGAGAGTGCGTGAATGGCCGGGAGGGGGATGGATCATGGAGGATCAAGAATAGTGGACGTAATGGCATCATTTGGCATGGCAGTATGCAACAGGAGATGTGATGCGTCTGATACCGCAGTATTGCTAGCCGGACATGACATACCTACCGGTTTGTGGGCTTTGCTTCGGATACGCAGTCATACTACGGAACAGTCCTACCACAACCAACCCACAGGCAAGCCGAGAGGAGTAAGGTACCATACAGATCCGGACGAGGTATTCGTGACTTCGTTGACGTCTGGGAAATCCGATCATGGATGCATTAGAGAGTTTGAGAGGAAGGACCAGCAGAAACAGACAGAGAGAAATCCTCCAGGGTAAGACTACGCTGTACGGATCCATACTGTGTTGGTACGCGGTAGGTAGAGAATTAGAGATAGTTGGGTTCTTCCAGACCAAGGTGGAGCTGACTTTCTCGCACAGCAAGATAATCAAGAAGCTCACACACCGGAAGCCTTCCCCGCTATCAGGTCTGACATGGATGCGGCATCAAAAATGGCCCTATTTGCCCCAGACCGGGCAAGGATGAGCAGGGACCAGGGGGCTGAGGTTCCTGTCAAGACCGCAAATCCGTTTCAACCTCCCAGTGAGTGTGGCTTGTTGCAGTCACAGACCTCTGACCCCAATCCTTCTTCTAACCCCATTCAGGCCTGCATTATCGCGATCTGGGCAATTGAGGAGGCTTAGGAGGTCGAGTTGAGAATCAGGTGGGCGATGCGATATCTGTGAGAGGGGGGGTTAGTGAAGATCGACGCCTGATGGTTTGATTTTCCAAGTCGCAGTGGGAGAGATGACTGTCTTCTCCCTATCCCTATCCGTAGAGTGCCCTGCAGAGTACAACGTAGTGCCACCGTGCCCACACAGACACCGTATCATCGCCCGCAAGAGCCAGGAATACCAGGAATACCAGGGAATTCCAGTGGATTCCAGGCACACTTTTCACGGCGCCGAGGCTGCTGTATCTATCTCCCAGCCACTGGGAGGCCGGGTGGTGAAGATATCCATGGACGGATATCGGCATACCCCTCTTCAGCTTGTCTGTGAAGCACCTGTCTGTGATGGCTAAAAGTTCACAGGGACCTACTACTACTGCAAATTGTGACGCACCCTGCGCCGTCGCTTGCTGGTGGCCGTTCCAGTGGATGCCCAAGGTGTACTAAATAGTAGTACGCATACCTAACCTGCTCTTGCACTACGTATCAGACCATGTATATTGTGACATATAATTGCGCATTTTAAATGTCGCGCTCCCGGTGTCAAATGGGGAGTTGGAAGTGAGAACACTACTCTCTCTACCCACGATGTTCAAGCCTTCCGATATCAGGAACTTCCGCAAGTCGGGCACAGTCCAACAGGGTGGGGATGCCTCGGCCGTTGTGCAAGTACACCCGTAGGTAGTAAGGATGCCAATTATCAAGCTGGTCTCTCCTCCCCGTTACAGATGGTGACAATGAGAATGCCCCTCACCTTGCCCCTCTTTCTCGGCGACACCTCTATAGTGACTGTCCAGTTTTTGTCCTGGCAGCGACGAGAAGCGACCGAAAATCGAATGTTAATGTCGTCGACGGGCGTCATGTCCTAATATCTGAAGCCCTGGGGTACGTGGGGGGATCCTTGCAGCTTGCAACTTTGTGATTGCGACGCCAATACGGATGAATTTTTGTATGCGCAGTCCGGTTGCGACAATACTGACCCTTCATGTGGGAGAGCCGAAGATGATACGTACTACGTACTATGTACTGGCAAGACTAGGCCTGTGAAGATAGAGAGGCAGCGAGGTTTTCGACTACCGTGGAATGGACCACATACTGCCCTGAGCTACAGGTCAAAGATTTGATGTGGTGGAAGGGGTAAAGGAGGGTGAACAAGAAGAAAAGGGTTCACGCAGAAGCGGCAAGACGCAAGTCGCACCAGGTTCTCAAGTCTGAGGGCTGCGCAATCGGCTGATGAAGATCATGGACTGCAGAGCCTCATCCTTTCCTCGGGAGCCGGATCCCGTCGTCAAGCGCCAAGAACCACACTCCTCCAGCCGATCGGAGCACCATTGATTACCTGGTCTGTTCTCTTTCTTTTCCTTTCCTTTTGTCTTTTAACTCAACCGTCCGGTTTACGAGGCTTTTGACACAGCCTATCGTGTTTGACGGCTCAACGGATTACTACAAACAGTTGAACTTCTTAGATTTTCACTGTTTCCGATGACCTTGCTTCCTCAAGTATCAATAAAGCGCTGGGCGTGGGAGGGGCCCCGTGTGGAAGATTGCTCAACTTACCATGTTCGGCGTCATTCGAGGAGCATTCACCTTGTACCTAATACCTACTGATAAGCTAGCTACCCGGCACGGCAGTGACAAACGCATGATCGCTCGCTTCAACCCTCGACAAGGACACCCACCATTTGAGAAACAAGAGCGGTCAATGCCATTGATCACGAGGAAACGTTGGAGAAAATTTTCTCGGTAACCTTGGCTTTGGACAAGCTTGACAAGCTCACGAAGGGGGACACCAAAGGTCGCGCCGGCATCAACGTATTCTGTGGCTTTATCCACTTGTCTTTCCCAAGAAACGGAATTACCTAAGGACATCCCGCGGCACATGCCGCCTTCTGCCCGGAATATATTGCCCTCTTACACACCACTTATAGGTCGGCCAGGCGAGAAGCAAAGACAAAAAAATAAAATCGGATCCCAGATAACAACTTGCCCTCTGCGGCGCGAGTCGTATTATTCCCCCAAGACCTGCCTATCCCAGGAGTGGAGAGCCGGCCAGAGATACGGTCGGTGGTCAGCAACAATCAAAAACTCTGAATCCCATCTATAGCGCAATGACCAAGTATAGGGCAGTAGCCGCGTGGGGTGGACGAACGTGGGCAAGGATGAACTGCGGAAGCCATCCTGCCCATCCTGCAGGTGAACGGACCTACATGGTCCTACTAGTTAGTAGCAACTGACGAACCAGAATGCCGCCGCCTCCCTGGCGCAAACCCGAGCGAGAGCGCGAGGAAAAGACGGAGGCGGCGGGAAGCAGGTCATCGTCTGCGGCAGTCGCGGGTGATCCACGGCGCCGTGCCGCATAGCTGCCTCTTTTTCTTACGTACCTCGCTCTTGCGGTCTGAGTAGGTATTCTCGGACTCGGATCGCACTTCTGCTACGGCGCGGCGCGGGTTGGGGATTTTACTCTCCTCCGGCATCTGGCTCGAGAAATGTTGCAGAATCGAGTATCCTGTGCCACAGAAACGCTTCTTTAATCCGTACTGCAGGAGCCGGTGCGGCTAGGAAGCCGCGGCCGCGTAGTGTGTTTTCCACAATAATAGAGTTCCAATGTAGATATCCCGGTCAGTACCTGCTCAACCCGATTTACCTACGACGTAGTGCACGAAGCGGATATCGAAGGAGGATTCGATGGGTGCAAAGACTTGTTGTTTTAATAATATTTTTATATAGTATTTACGTCGTGCTGAGCAATGCGATGTGATTCAGTACACCGTGAGAGAAAGTATCGTCTACAGCAGGGAAAATTTGAGATACCTCAGGTTGGCTCTCCCAGTCGGATCTGGTCCTGAGTGAGTGTCAGAACTCAGAAACGACCGCGTAGAAATTGTGAGGGACGGGTTTTCACGTCACACTTGTGAGACGACGAAAGGAAACCCCACCTTGCCCCAAAACAGTGCCGAGCAACAAGACTCGAAAAGCCTGGTGGATAGTATGGGGAGGGCGGGCGCAATTCATCAAACGGACGCAAGAGACACTCCATCCACGTTGTAGGTATTGCACTGCGAAACCCACAAACTAGAGCTCTGTACTAGGCGAGAAAGTGAGAGATAGGCTTCTTGCCGTTCATCATTCCTTGAATGGCGAACCCGGTCTGCCGATCTTGCCACTCTTGGAAGAAACTGCAGCAGAAAAGAGCTGAGCGCTGAGGCCCATAAAGGGGAATCATCGGTCCAGATGAGCAACAAGCATGAATGCTTGATTTCCAAAATAGGAAAAAATAATAAGAATATGGTTGAAGAAAAAAATTCTGAGAACTTGTCGCTGGTTTTCTGATGTATCACAGACTGGGGTTGGAGAATGGGTCCTGCTAGCGGTAAGCGGGCTGGGAAGATTTCCAATGGGGAGAGGAAAGGAAGGTGTCCCTTCGTGTTAGGACCGTAGTTGTGCGGCTTGCCCGGCCGGGGACTCGGGGCCAAGGGAAGCGGGTCTCCAGTCGTCGAGAAATTTTGTGGCTGGGCGCCCTGGAATCGACTCCTCTCGGTGTGGACTGGCCGGAGATCGTCGACAAGGCCACTTTCCCCCCTCTCTCATCTCGCAGCATGCAGCCCTAGAGGCATGCGTCGGGCGTTTTATCTCTCTGCAGGGTGGAATATGATCTTCTCTACGACGCATAATGGTCCTGGAGCTCAGGGAAGAGCTGCGTCGGACATTTAACGAGGCGTCGGAAATGGACAAGATTTTTTGTTAGTATTCTTGTCTCCAGTCACTTCCCTGAACCCGAGTTACGACGACAAAAAGGGCTTCCACAAGTTCCCACTCGGTGAGCCCCGGTAAGTTGTGTGAGAATTATCAGAAGGCTGATATAGAATGCTTCCTCTCCGTGATTGGCCAGCATTGTTTATTGCGTACGTGTGTGTGGGAGCCTCTTCGTACGCCGACCACACACGGGCGGGGCTGAAAAAGGCCAAGACATCTGAATAAAGACCAAAAAGCCTTTCCCACAAGAAGGAAGGGAAAACACCCACCAAAAAAAACAAAAAAACTACAACAAAATCCGTACATTCCACATCTCAAAAAGAGGTCCTTTGCTAGCCCGGTACAAGGTGGTATCAGAACCCCTCTTTGTCTCTGATCAGGGCCGGACGTATTGACCCTCCCCTCCACACAGGTAGTGGAGAGCAAGGGGCTTCCTTGAGCACCAAGTACTGGATAGTACGGATAGTGAGGCCTCGTCTCCTTCTCCTTGGGAAATTGGCCCCAGCCTCAGGGCCTTTTCGCAAAATTGGGGGGAACAGAGGAGAGAACGAGCTAAGACAGGTGCCCTGGTCCTTGAAACCACCTCCACCGGTCCGTTAGGACAGTCCTGTCAAAACCTCATCCTCGCTGCAAACTCCGCCAAGGGCAGTATGGTGCCAGGGCGGCCCAGCTGGCAGGCCGGGGGCTCAGAGGACTCAGTCGCTCGACAGGGTCAGGGTCGCTGGCTTGGATGGCTTGTCTGGTGGGCAAACAAACAGAAATAGAGAGAGGGCTCAAGGGAATGATGAGCGCGAGAGAAAATCCTAGCCTAACTTCGACCTGGAATCCCGGAACGGGCGTAGGGATTGATCGCAATTTTGTCTCCACCTCTTGATTCTATCAGTTATCACAAGTAACTAACTCCCTCGTCCTGTTGGGCACAAAATGCAAGAGACGCTGGTGCACTTAGCCTTTCTGACGCCCCAAGCTTAGGAGGATGGGTTAACCGGTCAGAGACTGACGAATAGTGGGTTGATACGGGGGGAGGGGGAGCTGTAGGCCCTGTATTATCGGTGAGGGATCGGTCAGCCCGGCAGCAGGTGAGGCGTTCCCCGGTGGTGTAGGAGAACGACTTTGAGAAGGTGAGGGGCCCTAGTTGCGTAGCGAGAGCATGAGGAGGAATACATTCCTAATCTCGAAGTAAAGATTAGCGCATTGTCTGTCGAGCAAGAGCGTACGCTATGTACCGAACAGCGCTATTGCTACAGTTCGGCGATAGCTAGTCTCGTCAATGTCGGCAAAGTCAGCCGGTGGAAACTTCTAGTTGCCACAGATAGAAGGGCCCATCGTCTGTTGGTCTGTGGTCTATACTCATACTCTGAAGTGACCCTGGAACGGGCGTTTTCGGCGATGACCTAAGAACTATCGAAAATGTCCGCCTGGCAAGCGCCCCAGGAGCTCACGACGGCAGGACGTAATCGACTATGATCGTCACAGAAATCCCAACACGTCAAGTAAGGAAGCATCATTCAGGACCTCGACCTGAAGTTTGTGGAGCCTGCAGCGATGGCTCCAGAATCCGTGGTCCCCCCGAGTCATTTCCGCAGACAGGCCGTGATGTAAGCTTGCAACCCACACAGGTTCGACTTTTTCTCTCTCTGTTCTGTCTCCGTCGCTCATCAATTCTCTTTCATAAACAGTGTACTAATTGATTCTCAGTCATTTCCAAGTTCCGCAAAGATCGCAGAAGACAGGCCGGAAAGAGGGTGGGGGGGAACAGAGTGGGATGCCATGCTGGGTCCCCTATCCGCCATGTGACGAAGCGGCACAGGCGCCTGGTCTCTCTGCTGAGCGTCATCACCGATCCCCTCAAAATTCGGTACGGATCTGTCCGAGTCGGCCGCAATCACATTTGATCACAGTCTCTCTCCCCCTCCTTCCCTCTCTGGAAGCGCTCAAAGCCATCGTGGCCATGGGCGGTGGACAGTCAAATGACACCGTCCCCGGTCCCTGGGATCCGCATTCGATGCAGAGACATCGACAGATACAAATTGTCCGCCAAAATCGCGAAGAATGTGTTGCCCGCTTGTGTTGTGGCCAGGGTCTGTTACTGTTTACAGCCGTAGTGAAGGACCCCGGATGGAGACAATGAGGGTGTCGAGAGTGAGAGTGACCTCGCAACAACCAGAGATTCATAGAGTCTGGTACACTAAATATCTACACTACCCCTGAAGGGCGAAGGAATTTCAGCACTTCTAGCGGTGACGGATAGGAAGGACTCCAGTCGAGACTTCAAGCCCCAAAGAATGATACCTAGGTGGGTTGGCTGGTGGCTGGAGCGAGGAGGCAAGTCCATGCTGGCCACGCTCAGTGGACGTCCGCCCGGTCTTCTGGCTGGTCCGAGTTTTGCCTAGGCATTCAGCACTGTTATCATTGCCCCGCAGTCAGCCATTTTAAAGTTTAGAGGGCTGCTCTAGAACTAACATGAACTTAGATCGTACGGCGCTGGTTGTTGGGATCCCGTTTTGTTTACGCTCCTTTTTGTTTTTCCTTGTTCTCTCCGTTGCGTTGAAGCACATTTCGTCGGAGGAGTTCGTATCAACCCCGTATTTGGCTGTGGGTTGCTTGTGTCTTGTGTGATTTCAAGTCATAAAAAGGTCAAGGCGGAAATGAGCAATGTACAGAAATAGTGCAAAATTCAAGGATTGTGCAAGCGAAGTTGGGTCGCGGATGCATTCCTTTCAGGCCCTTTCAGGCCTGTCACATTTTCCTTATTCCTCCTCCGACCAAGCGCCACAACTGAGAAGCGCGAGATGTTCGAAAACAAAAGACACACAACCAGGGGCCGGGGGCATGCTGCTGGGGTGTGCCTGATCGTCAGAAGGGTTTCTCGCGCACTGATGTCCCAAAATCTATCTTGTATGTCCGTGTGCTATGGCGACAACAGACAGGGGGCATCACTGGTTCTGGTGCGAGGAATCTTCCAGGATAGGTTAAGACTCAAAGCCATACTGCGTAGTGCATTAGTACTAGTAGTAGGACTTCCGATCCTTGCTTGGGTCTTTGCCCTGTACATAGTAATGAGTCCATCCTATTACGTCCTAGTCTGCTTCGTCGTAGCAGAATCCAGATACCAACAGGCGGTGTGACAGGCTCTACGTGTATTAGTTTGGGTGAAGCTCCAAGATCCTTCTCAAATTTCTGGCCCAGACACGGTTCAATTCTGTTCAGGGTCCTCCTCCTGGAGCTGGGACGTGCACACTGGATGCAACCTCATCCTAGCACGTACTTCCCTTGCCGCCCCCATCAGCAGCCTTCTTGAACCTCACCTTCTGGTCTTGTGGCAGCAACCCCGCCCTTGTTTAGCAAGAGAAAAATCCCCACCAGCCGAAGATCATCGTCCCAGAACGATTTCCCAGGTCCGTAGAACGGCCAGACCTGGGTATGGGGGAAGCGAGTGGAAGAAATGGAAAGGCACTTTAATTGAGAAGCCGGGCGGGAGAGTGACAAACTAGAGTATGTCGATTTTAGCCTACAACGTAAGGCTTATCAGAGAAGATCAGAGGCGGCCCGTTCGAGACTGAGATAGAGGGCCACGGCTGGGATGGCTTCAATATTTCGTGGGCAGCAGGAGACGAAAGCGGCACGAAATTTCAACGAAAGAGGGAAAACTGGGCTCCAGACGGCTGGGCAAAACCGGAAAACGAAAAAAAAATATCAGAAATGGCCCGAAAGATGCGCTATTGGTTAGGACGCGCAAGGGGGTGGGGTGTGAAAGATTTCTCCTTCTGTGTGATGCAGGCAAGGCACGCAATGTACCTGCATTTTTGGCGTGCAGCAGCGCACTGGGGCTGGCAGCTGCGACTGTTTTGACTATAGCTGCGCCCGCATATGATTCCCCTTCCAAGTCGGCGCCCTTGCCGGAGCATTGTCGCGGCACATTGTACTAAGCGTCTTTAGTTCGGTATGTTGGTGATCAACTCTGCACAGCTCTCGCAGCACGCGTGATTATCAAGGCCTGACGAAGATTGTTATGAGGGCGAATGACTGATAAGTAGGTACTTACTAGTTGGTGCCGACGAGCGGCTGCGGTTGCGGTTAGGCTGCTGTAAATAAACTTTGTGATACGGAGTACACCGAGGTGAGGGAATGAATGCTGTTGGCGTCAAGACCCCGTGAGTTTGTTTCGGACAATTATAGAACCCTCGACCACTGTTCCGCCGCCGATGGAAATAGACCATTTTCTTCCCCGTATGTCCCCAGCAGACGCCGGTAGGTCACCACCTACTCCGTAGAACGCGCTTCAGATGAAATTCTGTTGGGGGCGTTTTCCTCTGCTCCGACCCATCACTTTGTGAAGGACTCGACTTGCCACTTACCACATTCAGATGGGGAAAAGGGGAGAAGTTGGTCCTCTGATCACGCTCGGGGCCCCGGTACGTTCCGAATGTCCCTTAAAAATGTAACAGTTGGAGGTCGATGCCAAAAGGCCGCAAGGTGTGGAATGTCTCAAGTTCTCTCTCAGAACGCTGTATAGTGCGTGCCGTCGACTGTTTGATCTCAGGGTCCAGTGGCGAGGAAATCTGGGGACGGCAGGAGAGGTGCTGTCCGAGCTCCTCGAGCCGTCGTACTCCGTAGTTCGGTCGTGAGGTGGCTCGCCGTCAGTGGCTGGCTGCCTTAGGCTAGTGGGAACATCCCTCCTCCTCAGTAGGTGGCTCATGCACGGAGGTAGCGAACGCCTGGTCTGTGAGGAAGGAACTGGCTCTGGAGTCTGGACAGACTGGCCGTTTCAATATTGAGGGGTATTCTATGTCTACGGCTTGTCTGCTTGTTCGGGCAGCAGCAGCATCGGGACATCCTGCACCTTTTGCACTTTTCGGTCTTCTGCGGCATCACAGTGCCAAGCCGCTGTTGAGAGGTGTCCGGCTTTCGCTGTTAGCCACGGCAGTTGTCGCCAGACTGTGATGAGACGGATATAATGTGCGCCGACGATCCTCCCGACGTTGGCATCGCTGGGTCCCCCCGGACGGCCACACGGTGGACGGCAGGTTATTGGGCATACAGCTTATATAGTACAATGTGCCTTCCGGACGGCAAGAGCTGTGACAAGTCTGTCTGTCACACAGCAGCTTCCAAAGGAGGGGTTACTGGGACAGAGAAAACGCGGGACAGGACGAGGCGCGGGTGAGGATGGACACCAGAAGAAACGGTGAACGAACCAGGGCGAAATTGCATGCATCGAAGCGACGTAGTGGGAGCGTCTTGGGGAATATCGCCGACGCTCTGTAACCTGTCACGGCACGCCACTGGCTACGTCCTTAGTGGGTTGACATTCCCGCATCAGAATACGGCGGATGGCATGGAGAGTGTGAAAAGTACGGATTACATGATGTTAGTCACGCAGCTTTGAGACGAACGACGTCCGTTGTTGGCCTCTCAGGAGGCTCGGTATTGCGCCCGGAGTCGGAACCGCCTTGCTGTTACTCGTCCTTCCTCGGGTCCGATACGGCCAAGAACGATGCCGCTTCTCTGGCAGTGGACTTTATGGGGTGTAGGGTTGATATTATTTTTTTGTCACGAGTGGACTTACCCACCGAGGCTCCCGGTTTCTAGAAGCTATATTTGTGGCGAAGGAAGAGCTCATCTTTCATGCCAACAGAAAAATCTCCGCAAATAAACTACTTGAAGGAAGAGAGAGAGCACGAAAACAAAAGGACGAAGGAACAAAAACCCCAAAAAACAACCGGAATTTGTGTGGGTGTTAGTTTGGTTGTGTGTGTAGCTCCCTGGTGGTTGTTTCAACTATGATGGCTCCCCACAGTTGGCAGCGCTGTTTCGATGCCGTTTCAGACCAAGTGCCTCCGTGTGATTGGTTGCTGTGCCAGGTGTGTATGGGGTTGTCCCCGGTGGGTACTGGGAAGAGAACGGCGACCCGGAGCGGCCCCGGAAGACCAAAGAACATTGGCTCTCGACCTTGATCGAATGGCAGGGGTTGCTGAGGGTGCCAGGAAGAGGGAGTCGCCCCGCACACCCCGCCACGTGCTGCCACGTTCTTATCCCTGCAGGATCGGCGTAACTCCTCTTTCTTGATTGTCCTCCCGGTCACCCCCTCCTGGCTAACATCCTTGCCTTTCTTCACCTGTGTCTGTAGAGTATATATTTGACATGTACCCCGTAGCGTACGCTAGTTACGTACTTGCTTTGTACGGCTATGTCTATGGCTTGACTTCCTATCATCAGACCATTCGGTGGGTGTTATATCGGAAATGCTTCCCGAAGAACCTGGTTAATACAAGTGGTGCCTCAACTCTTCATCAGCTCGAATGCAAGCCATTGTAAATCCAATATTCTGCTTCCCTCAGTCCTATAATCCTACATATATGAACTCGTATGGTTTTTATCACTATGTACAAAGTACGGACGTTAGTAGCCAGTCTTGCCTGCCGCTGAGTCTTCGCAATATACCCTCTCGCCTTCTAGCGCAAGGCACTTGAGGGCCCTAGTGATTAGTGCGACTGTGGGAAGAGCCACTGAACCCACTCCAGCTGCCAAAAGGAGCCCGACTAGGGCTCCGGGAACTGGATCCGGACGGCGTAGGGAGTCTGCCCCTAGGAAATAATTCCGAATGAGGAACCAGACTCGCGATTGTGGAAATTAGCACAAAAAACCACCCTAGTGCAATTGCACAAGAAAAGTGAGAACACATTACGAAGCACACTAACATCCTTCGACCGACACCAAAAGGGCAACAACTGCGTGCGAAGGGGGAGTGGCGGGCATGGGGAGTTCCTCTTGCCCGGCTCCCATGCACTGCTGGTACGGAGTACGTACTTGTAGTACGTAGTACAATACGCAGGACAGATGCCAAGGTGCCTACTGGTGCATGGCGCGGTGATGGGTACGATTGTCACCACCGCCAGCTTGCTGCTGATGAGATGGGCTGTCAGGCGGACTCACGAAGTCCCTAGATCGTATCATGCCTCGGGATCCGGGAGGTGGGATCGACGGAATCCTCGTGGCAAACAACGATTCTTGATCTCTGCCATCTCTTGAGGGCAGGCGCAGAGACCCAACCCCACAGCCTTTACATAGCAAGTGGGCGGTTTTGACCTGTCAACATGCTCGCCTGTGTCTAGGTCATCGCTCGGACGAAGATGATGCACTTGCGTCTTTCTTGCCCACAGACAAGCCGCGGCGGCGATGGCAATCCTCCTTCGCTTCGTGTGAACTGGCAGATGATCAACCCCCCTTTTCCCCTCACCTCTCTCACAGTCCCTCTCGTTTGGTTTTCTGCAAGCGACAGTTTCGGCGGAGCTGAGAATGTGCCGCGATGGCCGCATAAAATTGGAAAGGGGTTGACAGTGGCTCTTAAAATCTTGCTGAGTGCCTCAGAGTTCACAGACGGTATGGTGTGCCTGAGTTAGAGAGCAGTCGATTGTAGCAAGCGCGTCTTGGCGCAGGAATAGTGGCTTTCCTCGGAGGAGTTCATCGACAACGTGCATGGCGCAGGCAGCCGCGAAAGAGAAAAAGAAAAAAAAAGAGAGAGAAGAAAAGTGACAAAGGAGACAACAGAAGAAAAGAAGACAAAAGACAGGGGCGGGTTCTCAGTCGCTACCCATAGTGTACCTTAGTCGTCTGTCTGTAACTTCCACTTCTCATGAGGGAAGGTCAAAAGGGGTGCAGGGTCGAACGAGTTCGCAGGTGGGGATGGGCAGGTCAGTGCTTTGCAGCGTGGTCTCCATTCCACCTCCACTGCTCAGAGGTCAGGGATAGGAAAGGAATGACAAACATGAAATTCAGACGACAGTAGTGGTAGTAAGTGTGATGGTGATGGTCGTACTCAGATGTGACGAACCGCAGAAGAAGGCTCTTCATCTGCAAGATTCCTGCCTCATCGTGTCCTACTACATCCCCAACCTTCCCGCCTCGGCCTTACCTACCTCCAGCCTGGCTCTTCAGAGATTCTAAACGTAGGGGCAGAGACCACGTGTATTTCCACGCCCTCCTTTTGGGAATAGAGTAGTGTGTGACTTGGTACTGACATCGGGTTACATCAGCGGCCAAGCGCGGAGTGTCTGCCACTCTGGACTCTGAAAATGTGTATCTACAAGGCTGATTGGGTCCCTTTCGAGGTTGATCGTGGGCTGTCCCTCTGCAGTCATCCATTCATGGAAGGTTTGTGCGATGCAGCAAATCGTTTCTGGCAAATTGGCCAGTCGGTGAGTGTGATTCTGCGTGCACGCGTGTGCATGTAAAGGTTGCCTCCAGTAAGGATGGTATTGCAAATATGGAATGGGAAGGAAAAAGGAGAAGGTGGAGGGAGGAGGGATGCGGATGGTAAAAGCTTACAAAGGGGGGTCGGTGCCGCTGAGGTGCGTTGGAATTGATGTCGAGGGACTCCACGTTGAGGCTGCTTGCAGCAGTTGCAGGTCGCTTGCCAACTGACAAAAACATGGTTACATTACTGGGTACGTACTGGATGATATTCCACGGTCTTGCAAATTTATGAGTGCTGCGTCTGCCGTACTAGCACCTGAGCTAGCTTGTGGGGGTGGGGGTTGATTGCGTGAAGCTTGACGGGGCAGCACTGTAGAGGCCAAACCACGAACCTCTTCAATGGACTCAGTTCTCTGGGCGGTACTCCACATACGACCGCTGCGTTGCGATCATGTGAGGCAAAAGCGGGATAGATGGTAGTTAGAGCTGTATGATGTACTACTCCTGCATCGCCAGCTGTCTTGACTTGCTGCCAATTTGGCGAGTCTAGCCTCATGTTTTGGCCGTTTGGTCCCCGAGTAGGTAGACAGTCGAGACACAGACACGGCTCAATTGATGGACGGGAGGGGGGCTGTCCAGGCCAATTGCGGGGAACCCTCCCAACCCTCCCAACCTAGGCTAGAAATCCTACCGTAAGGCGAGATTCATCATGGGGCTGGTCTCATCTAGGCTGTGTCAGAAATCGAAACTTAGATTGTTCACATCCTGTTATCATCTGCTGCTATCCATCATGGAGCATGATCATCAGGGAGCCTAGGTAGTCTTTTTTTTCTAACTCGCAGGGACTGGGCGGATGCCGGGACGACCTGGATTTCCACTTGCGTCAACGAGGGTATTTAGGTGATCTGGGGCCATGACGGAGAAGGTGGCGGAAGGTACGACGGTCTCGTTCGGTGGGTTGAAATGAGGGCAGATTCAGTGCTCTCGCAGCGCCCCAAACCAGCCGGGTCTCCTTTTTTCGCCGTCCTGGAGCCGGCGCATCCTGGTGCATGTCGTCACATCGCCGGCCGCTCTTGACGACGGGGGAAGGACAAGTCGGCGACAAATTCCTTTCGTCGTGTCGCCCAATATTAGCCTGTGGGGATCCCCCGCCACCACAACTTCAGAAGTTGGTCTGCAGAGTACGACTAAAGGTTGCGCAGTGCAGACTATACACGCATCATGACTCCGTGAGCAATCCAATAGCCGGATGAGACTGCAGCTGTTCGGCTGGTGCCACCGAGCAATTACAACCTGCCGAAACCAGAGAGATAGGTAGGTTGATGGAATACATGTTCCCATGTGAGGGGGGACGAACTTGGGCCTGACAGTGATGTAAGAGTGAGAGAGGACACCCGAAGGGTGGATGCTAGTCTAGACTAGTGGTGGCTAGACTGTGGAGTGCAGACCGCAAGCAACCTAAATGCCAAGTGATCAGCGTAAGAGATGCGCGAACTGTCTGGGGTGATGTGGAGGATCACGTTCGGTCGCTTAGGAGAATTGAATGTTTGGGCGAGTTGGTGATCGATTTGGGCACCCATCCCATTCGGGTGAATACCCATATGGATGCAGGTAGGTTGTCGACGCCTTTAGCGAGCTCCGATGGGATGTAGGTACGGAATTCAAACACCGCC
Source organism: Pseudohalonectria lignicola (assembly GCA_003049395.1). NCBI lineage: Eukaryota > Fungi > Ascomycota > Sordariomycetes > Magnaporthales > Ophioceraceae > Pseudohalonectria > Pseudohalonectria lignicola. Next base: position 21,158 of record PYSP01000254.1, read on the forward strand.
CAACCTGCCCCATGATATCTGCAAGTCCAATTAATCAAGGTCTGTATCCGTGGTTGGAGAGGATCGACTAACAGTACTCTCCTCTACCTGCATGCATGTCTACCTAGGTAGGTAGTCAGAGGCCGGAGGCTTTACGACGAAGCGGAGACGGATTTTCTTCTTCTTTCGAAATATGAGGGCAGGCCAGGCGATCTTTCTCTGATGTCTCACTGCCTCTCCGCCTATTCTTTGTACCTCCGTCTTCACATCCCTGATTTAGCATGGGCGAGTGCCGACTACCAACCACGGGACTTTCAACTTGGGACTTGCAATGCTGGCCGGATGTGGCAATGACCGGGGCAAATGCAATAATAGCAGTGACTAAAATGAGGCCTTCTTCTTTCCATCCTAACCCTTGCTCTTCGAAGCTTCCTTGAGGTTCATTGGAGAGATGGAGTGTAAATTGCTTGTCCCGTGGTTCCCCAGTCCTTTTCCTGCCTCCAGCGGCACCCAAGCCTGGCCCCGACTCTACACGGGTCCTTCTGCTTCACTCAATCAATCAATCCTTGGTGATCATCCCCATAAGATATGCAGGACACCAGAGTGAGCGCAGATGCACGGGCATTCTGCGGTTTGACAGATTGATCCGACGTCAGATTTGTCTTTATCGCAGTGTCAAACGTGCTTTACCAATTCTATCTTGACGGGCTGGTTGTTATCATAATCACTAGGTGATGGCGTCACCTAGTATAATCTGATATGAATTGGAAAGGATGGAAAGGTCAAATTTTTTTGGTCTTTACTCTCGTTTCATCGCAATCATTAGTCTGCTAATCTGCTCAGCACGCCTGGAAACCAGGACCATTCTCGACATAATGTCCAGTACCTCTCTCCCTACCTGGGTCCCCATTCATCCCGTGCCCTTATGCTTTCGCCGTCTCTCCTCTTTTGGTAATTTCCATGTACGTACTGCACTTACCACCGCACTTACCACTGCCAGCCGTGTCTGCTTTCTGCCAGAACACACCTCCTTCCGCTTCTGGCCCACGTAGGCGGGCAGAAGAGGAGGCAGAGCTACTCAGCTTCCTAATAGGCCAGTGAAGCCACACAAGCTAGCCGCGTGGAGCCAGAGAGAACTGACTTCAGGGTAGGGCCCGGGTAATGGGCAGTGGCTGATGGATAATGACAACAAGGTTAAACAAGGTCCAGACATGGTAGGGACGGGAAACCCTTAATAATGCACTGACAACAAAGCGACGGGGTACTGCAGTATAGATGGTGTTCGTCTACCCCACACTTTAGAGCTGCGGCCGTCGTCGCAGTCGCCGCACCTCCTCTGGTTTTTAATGTGCATCACCCGGCTGGCCATTGCTCAACACTTGAGTGGATCTACGCCCGTTCGTTTCTATCCCGTCCGGTTGGAATCTGGAGATGATCCTGAGTGCGAACCCTTAAAAAAAGAAAAGAAAAGAAAAAAAAGAAAAGAAAAGAAAAAAAAGAAAAGAAAAGAAAAAAAAGAAAAGAAAAGAAAAGAAAGAAAAGAAAAGGAAGGAAAAAAAATCCTTCTTCCCCTCCTCCCTGCCTCTCAGTATTAGTCTTCCCTTTGGCTAGCAGTTGCAGCTAGCAGTCCATCCTGTGCCGTGCCTGGCGTCATGTGCGCCCCGCAAAATCGACGGTGCGACAGAAATCGCGGGGTTCGGCTGCCGGGATCTCGTCCTTGCGACTCCTAAAAGGAAAATATTTCCTGCTTTTTGAACTGGTAGCCCGATGTCACGACGGCTTCATCACAACCATCAATCCGCCATGGATCCTCAGTCCCTTACACAACAGGAACTGTAAAATGCGGTGAGCGAATGCAGACCCTCTTATTATGGCTCCCGTAGCCTGCTTACTAGTACAACCCTTAATGCTACTGCGTGGTGAGAGATGTTGGAGAAATCCCCCTTTGTTGTCCTGCCATGTCCTGCCACTTCATGGCTCCTTGAGTATTCTCTTGCAGATGGCCTCCACCCTGTGCCGTGTCTTGGTAGTTGTGTCATGCTTGTGATGATGCTTCAACGAGACGTGACTAGACTGGACGGATCTTTTGACACCGTATACCCCATCATCTAACGGCAGACTAGTGAATGCGAGACTGCACGCCGTCTGTAACAATCCTTCGTTCTGCAGCCAGCCGACGACAGCCTGCCCGCTTGCCCGCTTGCCCGCTTGCCCGCTTGCCCGCTTATCGCTTGCCCGTTTACCGCTTGCCCGCTTGTCCGCTTCCCTCCGGACTAATCAGGTAGGTCGACGCTGAATTTTTCGCTGCCTCGAGTCCTTGACTAAGGCTTGATCCGGTCGTCGAGCCGTGCCGTGCCTGCTTCTGCCACCTCCGGAAGGGAATACAAGGAAAGGAACGCAGTAAAGCATATCTGCCATGCGTCTCTTTACCCCGTATTCTTCCCCTTTCGGGCATGGTGTGGCAGAGAGGACATGAGGAAAATTTTCTGCCTGTAGTGCAGACTAGGTAGCTACAGCCTTTCCCCTCCTTTGACTTACCTCCACTATCAGTACCTCCACCACAAGCAGCAGCACCACCACCACAATCAACAGCCTGTTCAGCAGGCCGGACGACGCCACACCTACATGAGAGCCTGTCCCTGTCACTACAACCACACGCTGTACGTCCTGTCTCAATGCGCACCGCTAAAACTGCCGCGCGTATGAAGAGACTCAAGGACGCCCACAACCGGAGGCAGCTGATTGGATGACCAGGCGTGAGGATTTTTGGTTCGATGCCCACTGGTACGGGGGATTGTTGGAGAAAATGGAGTCGACGAACCTCAACTCGCAACGAAGTACACTACGGCTACGCTGCACTCTGCTCACCACCATTGGTCGCACACATACATACTACGTAGCTGCATAGCAACCCCTCTTGAACTCAAGTCTGGGAGTCTGGTCGGATGCAGTGCATTGAGGAGCTGTTGTGTAGGTCCATACGCAGCATGTGCGTGCCTCCTACGCCCGCTGATCGCGACGATAACTTGGTAGCACCAATGATCATGCTGCGCTCCATCTCAATAGTGTCTCGAAAAGATACCGCTGTGGAGTCTGCTTTCGCAGTAGGTCTGGGGAAATCTGCACACCCGCAGACTACAAACCGCTTGAAGCTCTCTGGTTGGTCGTCCACTTTTCAATTCCTGTCCTGTCATGACGGCGATGGCGAGTGCCGAGTCAATTGATCCGCACCAGGAATCAGCGATGGCTGGGAACTGGAGGGGCAATAGGGCAAAGGACAACAAAGAAAAAAATAGAAATATATTGACCGACGGTGCAACCCCGCCCGGAACCCAACCAAGAAAACAGTCAAAACCTCAACCAAACCTCCCTTACTTTGGCTGGCCTGGGGAGAGCCGAATCGGCCGGTCACGAGGCTACGTGCCCCGTGACAACCCGGCCGTCCCTTGTTCCGGGACGGCACAGTCTGGGGATGGGGATGGGGAAGCAAGTCTGAGCGTTTGAGAGCACAGAGAATTTGAGTGACACGGGGGTTCGTCTCTCTCTGGATGCGCTTGCCTCTGGGTTGGGGGAAATAGACCAATTTCCATTGTCATGATCTGCGGATGGTAATGGATTATGGAGCCTCAAATGGCGCAATTCGATCAGGTACATTCGTTTCTTGTCGAATGATTGATGGGTTTTCATCGTCGGGGCAGTACTCCAGGTCCGTGCCTGGACTGTCCGTGTCTAATTGGTCCCATGAAATGAAACCTTTCTCTCGCTTGCAATCTCATAGGGAAAGGGTACGACGACCATACCTAGATTCACCAAGATTCAATGGTCGCATCCCGCTCAAGGGGGGGACAAGGGACCTTTGTCTCTTTTCTTTCTTTTTTCTCTCTCTCTCTCTCAGGGTATTTGTCGGGGCTAGTCAACTCCAAAGCTTATCGGGAGCACGAATTTTCATAAGGTTCGTAGGTTGCTGCTGGCAGAAAGATAGATGCCTTATCGGACCATGATGCACAGACTTTGGGGCATCAGGCAAACAATATAAATGATGCAAGAAGGGCACCACAAACATAAAGTCAGCCACGCAAGGAAGCCTCCACCATCTTTCAGGATGTGGGCGAGATACCTAGAGCATCCTACGCCCCACCTGGTTTCCTAATCTAGTTGAACTGGCTCGTCAGACCACATGCTGCGCGCGGCACAAATGCATCTCGATTCTCGGAGACGCTGCAATTGGCGAACTCTGGTAAGACTGTATCTGGTCTTCAAGAAGAGTGCATGGTCACAACTCATGCCAACAAAGAATGTGCCAAGTCCCGCTGAGTTTTTGGTGGAGGCTCCGGTTTCACCGCGTTCCTCTAGCGCATGTGGGCTGAACCTCTCGAGTCTCGAGCAGCAGAATGGTTTGCCTGCTGCCATTCGAGTCAGCAAGTCATGGAGACGGCCCTTGAGGAGGCTGCTGGAGCCGATGCTGGAGCCAATGTGGGTTCGAGGCAGCCTCTGCGATAACTCCCAAATCTACCTCCTAGTCCGCGCTGAAGTTGGAACATCCCATCAAGTGGGTATCGATAGGATGACCGCTGAGAGCCATTGCCGGGGAGTCCTTTCTTCCAGGCCCATGCCGACGTCTGTGCTCATCTTTCGACCGCGTGAGGGGCCACCCGGAAGGCGATGATGCGGTTTCCTTTCTGTGATCGCTTTTCTATCGTTGATGGACTTGCAAGCACCACGCAGTACTCTGTACAATCCCCACCCTCGCAGGCAATCACTGTCGTCGCCACCCACTATTTTTTTGAGTTTGACTCTTTTGACAGCCTGGGGTGTTGTCTGACCCCATGACATCCATGATCCGCAGGGCAGTCGAGACGTCCGCTGAGGGAGAAGCTGCAAATCCCGCAAGCCCACGACACACAAGGCCTGAAAGTGCTCCCCCGGGATGTGGCTACTACTGCTCCGTCCTCAACATACAGAGGCGTTTTCCAAATGAGGTGCTAGACTGCCAGTCGGACTAGAGAATACTAGCCCTTTTCTATCATTTCATGCTCAGGATATCGTTGGCGTTCTTGGGCGCTCCTTTGGCGTCGTTGGCGTTCCTATCTAGCCCCTGACCGACTCATGCACCCTCCCCTATTCGAAGTTTGAATGCTGGTCGGCGCCCTTGCCTTTCGAACATATCCGTAGTGTGCATTGGCCACTAATAATAAACTCCGACTGAGGAGAGGCTTCTGTGGATACAAGACACACGACAACACGTCCAGAGCACATGCGGACAAGGCAGGCGGACAGGCCAGGCACAACGGCACAGAAAGGAGAGGGCTGCATGCAGGAACATGGCTCTGGTTGGTGGCACCACTGGCCTGCCTGCTTACCTCGAGCTTTGTAACACAGCGACCCTTCGAAAGAAGCCTAAGGGGGGAGGTGGGGAGCACAAGCCGGCCGTTCCTCCTTCCCATCACCACTTTCGTAGCCAAAATGGACGACAGGTTTCCCCTCACGGATGGCACGGTCTAATCTTCAATACCAAAAATGTGACTGGAGTAATTAGGTAGGCTCGAAGGCATGGTATCTGCACACAGTAACGAATAATGGAGGGGTCGGACTCCTACAACTTGGTATTGTCGGACCATTTTCTTTCGCCCCCTTGACTTGGACTTCTTTCGGAGTGCTCGGTAACTACTCACCTTGGTCCTTGGAGGACCGAGGAAGCGATATTGTCCCCTCTCGTTAAGGCCCATTCTGGCGATATACGTATATCAGAGGCTCATATTTATTGCGATAGGCCTCGTAGTCCCCCAAGGAATTACGGGGGTAAACAGCCAGAGCTTCCGTTTTGTGATATGTTACTGGGCCGCACGAGTTTGTCGTCTGCTCTCGGGTTCGATGCCAATCGGTGTACGAAGGTGCCTACGTAACCGAGTAGCTATTAGACGAGGGAGGAGGCATTAATGCCCCGCGCTTGATGTTTCGTTTATTATGACCGTTTGCTGTGTCCTGGTTCGACTGGTCAGTCGTTCAATTGCCAATCCCAAGACGTCACACCTGTCAATTGGTTCCCAAAACTGACTCGCTCAACTTGGGGCACTTCTACTCCCCGGTTTTTTCGTCTACTGCGTATCTCCTCCTGGTGACTATCTCCTCACGGTTTAGGACTTGATTCCAATTTATTCGCAATCATTTTAATAGTCCTAGCCCTGTCGCTCTCGCCGTCGCCTATGGCTTAGACCTGCTGTTGGCAGTTGATCTTGTACCACTGAAAATCTGGATGGCCTACTACTACGCGTGGACCGGGCTGCCCTGGAGGCTTCATGCCCAATTGGCAAGAGAAGAGGCCCTCCTGTGATCAGAGCTGCTTCTGAGGTGCCTGCAGTCCCATCTTTTGTGTTTCTCCCCGATCCATTTCTTTAGAGTACTATTAGTTATTCCTCCAAGTAAGACAGCGATTGCCTGTGTTGGGGAAGCAACAGTTTACTTCCGCAGAGGAGGCACTTGCAGCGAAGTGGGCAGAAAGTTGATCAGTTGGAGGCAATTGCTATTCGCCAATTGGACGGAGTTGTTGGACGCCCGGAAGCCTGGGAACTTACTGGTTCTAGTCTAGCACTGTCTAGGTGACCTTAAGCTTAATGCGACTTAGCACCTGCCTTCTTCAACGCCTTGCTTCTGTGTCTGTGTCGCGACAATCAGCTGAGAAGGGGCCTTGAAACATTCGGAGCTTGGTTCAAAGTCCACGGATGGCTCAGGTCTTACTTGGGCAGGATTGGCGGAACGCTGGAAGTGGTAGATGAGAAGTTTAGTTTTAGTGTACTAGCAGCTGGGCAATCAAGCTGTTGTAGGCTCGCAACCACCCAGGACAAGTTAGAGCAGCTATACGCGGTAGGTACCCTATGAAATAAGGGAGAGCATTGATAAAACCAAGTGGACTTCAGTGGGGACCGGTGTCGGCCCAGGTAGGTCAACGGAGCGAAAGCTGTACTGCGTACTATAAGGAGTACATACTACAGGTAGTAAGCTATGGAACGGCCATGCGGGGGTTTGCGACAACGCCACAAAGGCTCAAGTTGATGACAAGGATGACGTTTGTGATGGTGCTCCATTGAACAATTTGGTGGAAGCAGCTCATGGAGAAGTAGCTCGTGGAGAGCCGAGTCATTGCATTACATATTTACATTCGACTGTGACCAAAAGCTGTGAAAAAGTTTTCTCACTTGGAAGAGGTGATGAGAGGGGGTTGGGTTGTTCCGTTGATCCAGTCGAGCACCGCTTGTCGGCTCGGCTTTTGGAGGGCAATCAACATGGCCATTGTAATCCGTAGCGATGGGTGAGTCCCCTCAACAAGACCGAGATACGCCGACAAGATGGGCCACCGACGGCTGGCCAAACCTTGAGTGTTACCGTGCAGCTACCTACATAGCAGGTGGACATGTAAGTATTCAATTGAACCATTTACCTTGCTCTAATCAGTGCGCATAGAGCAGCAGCAACGTGTGCGATATCAGTAGTCTCAAGCATCTTCCCAGATGGCTCGCTCTGTTTTGATGTGGGAGTGCATCGGAAGATGGGCGAGCGAAAGATGCCGCCTTTGCATTTCCGCTCAACTGCAGGTACGTTTGCGAATGACCGTACCATTGCCTTCGCAGACCAATCAGTCTTCCCTACTATGTACCTACGTGCTTCTTTTTACCTACTGCATACGCAGTACGGAGTAGTGGAGGACGTGGAACTTCATCTGCCTTTGGCAAGTCTCGAACATGGCCCGGGCTTGGCATAACACGGTAGCAGGACGGGAGAGCACCACCTGCAGGCGTCAAGTACCTCGCGGGGATGTGTTAGGAGTTGGTACACTCTCTTCAGTCACCGATTGGTGGCAGCAGGCATATTCTGCAAGCGACTTTAAGTATGGGTACATCATTCTGTCCACCGTCAACTTTGGCAGTCAATGAAATGTCCGTGCCCTATCAACTGGCGAATAGGAAGACGGATTGTTCCAAGTCTCCAATTTTGGCAGACGAATGAGGGAACCGCCCCTTCCCCATTGCAATTCTAAGGAGTTGGATACCTGCATTTCACTATTAGTAGTACAAAGGCCCAGTCGCCTGCGGTATTGCGAATCCAATGAAGCTGCTCCCGATGAGGATCGCAACGCCCGAGACCAGCTGCCAGACGACACAGCTTCAGAGTGGAATATGAAATAAATCAGATTAGAGGCCGGAACGTCGCAGCGAATTGTCGTCTTGGAATGCACTTCTGAGGAAGGATACACTCGACCGGAGCTGCCAGGCAAGCCAGGATGCTAGTGACGGATCATGGGCTGCTGAATCAGTCAATGGACATTGCGGACAGGGTGCCAGGTACTTACCATAGGCCAGTGATACACTTCTCGATATGCCCCACGATTACACGAAGACAGGGGGGAATGAGAAGAGCAGGGTCCAGGGTCCAGGGAACACTGACAAGGGACAGAACGGTCGCAGGGGAGGTGGATAGGCATAGTGGGCAAGGGAGGCCGACCCCACTTGAGCAAGGAACTGTCCTGCCACTCAGCTCTCACTGCGTAGGGGGTGCTTTCAGTTCTCTGCTCTGTCTGCTTGCCCTGTTGCCCTGCTGCACTCCTCTAGGCTGGCAAGGCGGGCAAGACGGGCAACTGTCAATTATTACGGTACCGGTACTTCTCCATTTCTGTCCAGTCACCATTACCCAATTTAGACAAGGACGGGAAGGTGCCGGGTGGTAAATCAAAATAACCACCGTAAAATAAAAAAAACGAGTAAGGCAGGCAGGTGAAGGTGGGCACCTTCCCAAGGTTTTCCGTCTCTGTATCCCCTTGCGAAGGAGCGACTATCGAAGGGAGTGGTTGGTTGGAGACGCTCGCCCGTCAAAGGACGCCCGTCTTCAGAGGTAGGTTGACTCGGGACCGTCGTGAGACTGAAGACGGAGAAAAAGGAAGGGGAAAAGAGAAGAAAAGAAGAAGTGAAGTGACTGAATCAGAACACTGGCAAGAAGGGCGGCGGTGAGCTGGCTGGCATGTTTTCCCTGAGCATTGCGCTCCCTTTTCCCTCCCACACCTACACTAATTACACTCCCCCTTCCCATGTCGCTGCAAAAAGCGCCCTCAAGATCCACATCGGGAGACTGGTAAAGACTGGAAGCTATGGTGGCAGTCCAACTGGTGGTGGCCTCCGCACCTGACCTACTACTACAGACTACGGTACCCATACGCAGTAGAGTCTATTTGCTTCTGGTGTTTTCCCTCTATCTTTTGATCATGTTCCCCAGACGGGCCATGCCCATCTATCCCATCCTGCCCTCGAGTCCGCTATTAGAACCGACCTACATGAATCTATCATCTTTTTGGGATACTCAAGGCCCCTTTCTCTCCCAATGGATCTTTCTAGCCCACTCTATTGCATCCGTCCCGGGCTCTAGGACCTCCTGTGTGCTTCATAGGGTGTTAATATATATCACATACGCATACGGTACTACTCTTCGCCCGCCCTGTTCGCACGAGTGCCTACTCACCCCACTTTGGTAGCCCATCTGTCCTTGCTTGAAGACAGCACCAAGGACAAAAGCGCCTCTCAACATTGATCACACCGTGGGGCTCTCGACTCCTCTCAGGCTTTTCCTCCTCGGTCTGAAGTGGACTCTGCCGCAGCATCAACTCTCTGGCAGCATCTCCGCCCGCGCCCGTGTCTGTCTGCTTGCTGCCTTTGCGTCCGGCGGCCGTCTGGGGAGGGTGTGCGTGCGCTCCTGCATCGGGAGAGGAGACATCCAAGACAGCACGACTTGTCGAACCCCATACAATAACACAGAATTATTTTTTTGCCTCTTTCGGTGGCTTTGTCCTTTGCAACGACTGCGAGTTGCACCGCCCAACTACGGCTACGTACGGAGGACTTGCTCAGCATCCCTCCCACTGAGATCGCCACGCCGGCAGGGGCAAACGACTGTCTTGGGCCAAGTTGATGAGATCAACTTGCGTAGCAAAACTTGAACCTGACAGTCAGTGCTCGAGCGCCCTCTCCACCTTGGACTGGGTCACCTACGAACCTTACCCATAAAGGCACAGGCACAGGCGTATGTACTCTTTGCTTCTTGGTGCGTTCAAATTTGGGTACCGACTACATAGCGAGAAAGGCGAGCAGTTGCTGCGCAGTGCTGCGTGAACGGGGCATGAACTGTACCTTGTACACATAGTACCATGCCCACAATCTTTCTTCCCTCCCCCTCCCCCCTCTCTGCCCTTGATGCTGTGTCCTTATCCATACTTCTGCCACCAGCTTCAGCCCATTCATCGTCCATCCACCATCCATCCAGCATATCACATCTTACCCCGGGTGGCCTGAACTGCCACTGGAGTCTTTGGAGTCACTGGACTCGGGTGGACTGACTGGAGGCAGGCTGATACCTCCCAAAGGCACAAGCCCGACGTGGGAGCCACATCGGTCTGCGCACGTATCGCATCTCACATTCCTATAATTTACCTCATCAAACGCCACTGGGTCTCTGCTATGCACCGCCGAGTGCGTGCACGACGATAATCCCCAGTACCGAATACCAGATCCAATACCCGACCTGATATCCAGTAATCCCAATCTTTAATCCTCACTGCTTTGAGGTAGAACCCCAGCTCCCAACTCCCATCCTCCATCGTCCATCACCTTCTCGCTTCATCCCTGTGGACCTGATGTTGTACGAGCCGAGTACATAACCCACGAGACGCCCCATCCCCCCTCCTCCTTGACGCATCCCGGGTTGTGGTGTTCCTGCATCTGGCATTCGTCGTACTCTCTAAGGGTTCCTTGCAGGCTATCCAGAGTTCGTGGAAGTGCACAGCATCAACAACCCATAGGCCAGAGAGCAAGCGTCACCAGTCAGCCAAAGTCGTTTTCTTCTGCCTGCCCCATTCCATTGTCAACGCCATCAGCCAACTAGCCAGCCAACCACAAAGCACTCGGCAAAAGAGCCTCCTCACTGGGAACCGTCAAGACTGACCAAACCGTCAAGCCGCCTCAACCACGGACCCCAGAGCCCTTGCATTGCCTTGCATTGCGAGCCAGGAAGTGACAAGGCAAAACAAGCAAGGAAACGAAGACAGCAAGACAAGACCGGGAAAAGCAACAAGAGACTAATTTAGAAAGGCCGACTCAACTGGTTTGCTTGCTTCTGCCGTAACCGTTGCGGTGCCTCAGCGCTTTGAACCACCACACTTCCCCCACTCAGGTTGGATTACTTTCGGTCTCTCCTCGAAGGCCGAAGCGAGCTTCCTTGGGGAGCGAAGTAGTAAGGGACTAGCAAGCAGTAACCGGTGTTAGCAAAAAGGAATAGACAAGGCACGCAAGAGAAAGAGCTAGAGGCGAGAAGGAAGCAGGCACTCACACTCACGCTCTCACGCCTTCACGCCCTCACGCCCTCACCGACCCTCATCCAGTCTTCCCATCAAATTACATAAGACCCTCTCTCCTCCTCTCATCTTCTACCCACTACGATAGTGGGCATGGGCACACAACCTTCTGATGTTGTGATCTCCTGTCCTCATATCCTCTATTCCTTGGTATCCTAGCTTGCCCACCTCGTGTTCCTCATATCGGTATCTTTTCCACATCTCCCTCTAGTCTCTGCCTGCAGCCTGCAGCCTAGCAAGCTTCGGCAATCGGCTAAGGATTTCCACTTACACCAACTACACGCCAACGTCTGGCCGGCGGCCTGCACGCTCAGAGGTTCGACGATCGCTTCGTTAGCTGCTGGGTTATCCTTCTGGCCTGCCTCATTGTGCCCCTAGCCTCGGAAACTCAACACACGCCGGCCCTACAGCACATAGCCTTCATGAAACATCAGGAACGGCCATTGTCGCCCGGACTCCCCACCAGGATTCCCCTTCAACTTGTTCAGCACTGCCAATCTCAACCATTGCGACCAGCTCCTCGACCATCGTCCCGTCTTTGTCAGTAGTCGAATCCGACCCATTGTCCATCGCTCGCCGTAGGCCACTTTTCCACTTTCCTCCCGCCTTGTTGTTATTTGTTGTCCCCCTAGCCTCTCTCCATTATTCCCAAGGTCCGGAATTGCTCCAGGCTCCCAGGTGCTCGAGCGTGCAGAGAGTTTCTGTTTGATCTGGTAAGCACATCAAGCCACTTCCCTCACCACCCTCACCTACACATAAGGACAACTAGAAAGAAACAATCCTTCGGCTTCATGTAGGCACCAGCCCTTCAATTTTCCACAATACGCCACAGGCCATCATTGACTCCCTCCCCGCTCTCTTTTGAGTATAAACATATGATTCTGGAATCCCTTCGTAATACTGGTTGTTCCTTCTGAGCCTCACATCCCCCCCTTGTGACTCACTCACTCTCAGTCCCGGCGGTGCGGTTTCGCCTGGCCTGGACTGAGTTTTATTGTGGTTGCTAACATCGACAGGTAACAACAGCCAGCTCCTATCACCAGACAGGAAGAAAAGTCCCTCAAAAGATTTTGCCTCTTGCATCCCGTCTCGTTAGTGGTGGCTACAAAGGTCTGAGCAGCACCGGCATCAGTATCAGCATCGGCGGCTGCAGCAGCAACAGCGCCTACTCTCACGGTCCTCGAGAGTTCGTCCGCCGTCTTGTCTGCAGTCACTTCGGAGTTATTGCGTGGCCTTTGTCTTCAGCCCAGCGGGTCAGCAAAAGGTTTGCCCTTCTCTTTGCGACTCTTGCGCAATTCGGTGCAACCGGCCAGTCCTTGTCTTGTTGTCTGGTCCGGTTTCCCTCTTTTCTTTGGAGTCTTTTTCGCTTCCCTCTTGTCCTGTATACACACCCTAATCGGTTGTTCTTCCCCTGCTGCAGACTGCAGACTGCAGTCCTCAGGCACAACACGCAAGCACACACCCACAGACGCACACACCACACACCCAGGTGTAGTCAGGTACCGTGCCTTGTACCTTGGACAGTGGGAGAGAGCTGTCGGGCAAACCCACCTGTTGGTTGCATTGAGGAAGATCACGCTTTGCCTCTTTCCGAGCAGGGGTACCATCCCACATTTCACACCCCGTCGGACCACCCACGTACCACCCCTGCCCTGTACATGGGCCCTTGTCCCCTGTCTCTCCAGAGCTGCAGGCCCCAACTGCGCTAAGCAGTTCCTGGACCCCCCCCCCATTCTCCTACTAGTAGACTCACTAGCACACTTGGCCATTGAGGCCCCATCCTCTCAAAGTCCCACAGTCCACCGAGTCCCAGCAGGCTTATAAGAATCAACCGCACCGCACACGCACCGACCTTGTCTTGCATCTTGGTCCCTCGACGATTCACTTGAACCAAACAAACACAACAAAGATACCCCTTCGCCCACAGAGATGGAACTTATGGAACTCGTGGACCATGAGCCTGCGGCTCGCCCCTTCCAGTGCGACTGGCAATCCTGCAACAAGGTATGTTGCTGTCGACGACGTCGTCGTCGTCATTGTCGCCGCCACCGCGCCCTTACTCCACCATGCACCTCACCACATATCACACCTCATCGGCGCTCTAAACACGCTTTCCACCCACTGGGGCTGGATGATGGTGACGGTGACTCCAGACCCGGTTGATGGGTTGTGCGGATGGATGCGGGAGTCTGGCTAGATACATCCCAACCAGAGAGAGAGAGCCAAAGATCTCACTGACCTGGCCTTCCCTCTCTATATAGAGCTTCAACCGCAAGTCGGACCTGCAAAGACATTACCGGATACACACCAATGAGAGGCCATACTCATGCAACACGCCCGGTTGCGGCAAGAGCTTCATCCAGAGGAGCGCACTGACTGTGCACATCCGGACACACACAGGCGAGAAGCCACACCAATGCCAGCATATTGGGTGTGGGAAGCGGTTCTCAGATGTTTGTCCCATTCGTCCTTTATTCTCTTTTGGCTCACGCCCTATCCACTTGGAGGGACAAGCTCCCAGTACTGACAAGCCGCACACCAACAAAGTCGTCGAGTCTGGCGAGGCATCGACGGATTCACACTGGCAAGCGTCCGTATAAGTGCGCCCACGATGGTTGCTTGAAGAGGTGTGTATCCACCACAGGCACTCAGATGTCTTCCCCCCCTGTCTGGCTCCCCCGTCCTCTGCCCGGGCGGACTGGGACCCTTCGCTCACTTGAGACTGACATTCCGCGCCTCGCTCGTCTCGACATAGCTTCTGCCGCAAGACGACAATGGTCAAGCATCAAAGGCGGTCACACCAGCGTGGCATTCACTCGTCAGAGCTGGACGACTGCACGTCGGAGTCTGGGAGTGAGGACTCGCCCTCGACACCCAAGAGCGGTCCGATGCAGTGGCCTCCGCAGGGCGTCCCCATGGCGCATGGGCTGCCAGGACAGGCCATCCACAGGGCCCAGTCCTTCGCCGACTTCGGCCAGCATATGAACCAGTTTAACATGCAACAGCAGTTTGGCCACCGCCATAGCATATCGTCTGGAGCCCACGATTTCCACAGTCAGCAGGTGCATGAGCAGCATGCTCAGCACCCTCAACATGCTCAGCACCCTCAACATGCTCAGCATGCTCAACATGCTCAACATGCTCAACATGCTCAACATGCTCAACATGCTCAACATGCTCAGCACGCCCAGCATCCCCAGCACCCGGGCGTCCACATGCTGCACCGCACAGCCAGCCTGCCGCAGCACTCATACTATGTGACGGAGCAGAACAACCCGGGCGTGGCNCCACATGCTGCACCGCACAGCCAGCCTGCCGCAGCACTCATACTATGTGACGGAGCAGAACAACCCGGGCGTGGCCACGATGAGCACAAATCCGGTCCAACAGGTCCCGCAGGTTCCTCAGGTCCCCCAGCAGTACCACGTGCCCAGGCAGCAAGTCGAGAGGATCGCTGTAGAGATCCCCTACACGACTGCGGGCATGACGGGCTCTATCCAGAGCAGCCCCAGCAGCTTCTCGGCAGGCTCAGGCCGCAGCCCTTCGACTCAGGACGGGTTCTACACTCACCAGTCGGCCCATGCACAGGCGGCGACATATGCCCTGCACGCCGCGCACGCCGCGGCAACCTCGCCGATCGACCAGCACACCCCGATCGTGCCTTTCCAACAGCAGCAGATGCCTCAGCAGATGCAACCACAGCAGCCCCCGCAGCCGCAACCCTCGCCCATCCCGGAGCAGTACCAGCAGCAACAGGCTCCTCCGCCACAGCAGGGCGAGGAGCAGTGGTACAACGGTGTACCGTACCAACCGCCGGTTGAGGTGCCCACCATCGGCCAGATTCCCACATACGGGTCAGGCGTCTATGACCCTTGGGGCGGGCCGAAGCTGGAGTTCGAGGACACATCCATCCAGATGCCCAGCGCCCGTATCGAGAACATGTGAAGCGGTGGGAGCTTGAATGCCTCTCTGTCTCGTCCTCTCTCTCCCCCTCCCCCAGTCCTACATCTCTCTCGGGCATCCATGCGGACCACAGCGCACAGCCCACTGCAAACCAACCCAAAACGTGCCGTCAGCTTCCGCCATCAGCATCACCACCGGCAACCAACAAGCCCCCAGCAACAGCGGCCTCTTGACGACGCTCCTCCGCTAAACATGTAATACCTTCAGGGCGCAACCAAGCCCTCTGTACCACCACTGGTTTTTCTTCTTTCTCTCGTTCTCACATGAAAGCACTCATACCACCAGCACCCCCCGGCTCCTCGTTGTAGAACGCCTCCCTCTCACTGAGGCTCCTAATATCCCACCACGTCTTCAGGCGTGATGTCTCTGTACTACCACCATGACCATGTTGTTTTGACTTCATCAATCGCGCCCTCGGTCGCGTTCGCTTCTTTTGTTCTCTTCCCATTTGCTGTTTTCTTCGCACCGGCGCCTCGACAAAAATCTTGTCCAATCGCATCGCAATCAACAAAATCGGACCAACAGCGCGGACTCGGCATGACGCAAGGGCCGGAAAGCCAGCAACTGCCCCCAGCAACACCCCTCCACCCCCCGAGCCCCTACGGCATGTCTTGCCATCTACACCGATTTCTCGTTTTGCAAAAGAGCAGAAAAGTGAGATAATCGTGGGACCCTAGGAGGGAGCGCTCTATCCCTCTCGGCTGGTCATCGCTCTGATTTGTCCTCTGAGGACGACGCGCGGACACTTCGCGTTGTTGCTGATGTCCACCATGACCCGTTGGACCTTTCGCATCTTCCATCTTATAATATTTGCCATCCCTCCTCCAGCCATGCTTTTGGGAATCAACCTTCGCACCACCCCTCCTATTTCGTCTTTCTTTTCTTCCCTTTCTCCTTCGCAAAGGGCGACGGTTTCTTTCTTAGTTATTCTCCACCCAGTTTCATCTCACGGTCGGTGCAGCCGACACCTCGAATGGCGGAATGAAGGGACAAGGAGTCTCATCCTCGACCCCGATAAGGAAAGTCAAGGGACGGTAACGCGAACCGAGACTTGGAAGACGAAAAGAGGCGGGCTGGGAGCGGGCGACGAGGGTTGACTCTGAATGGCTGAGGCGGGATGGGTTGGATTCGGATGATGGTGAAAGGTCCAACGGGGGTAACCAACGACGTCGGTCCCAAGGGAAAATCGCATTCTTTCCTTTGTTCTCTCCTCAAAACAAAAACGTGAACCCGGGGTGGGATGGGGTGATCATCGCATGGGGGGTTGAATGAGCAACCGGACCTTCTGTTATGACGTCCATTGACTTGAACGGCCGATCTGTTTCTTTTCTTCTCTTTCCGGTATCGGGTTTCCTTTGGTTTGTGGATTTCCCCCCTGTTCCCCTCTTTTTTCCGTGGTCTTGTTTCGTTCCGGGGTTTTGATGCTTTTGGGGGAAAACAACAACAGCAAAAGAGGGGGTTAGTCGATGAGCCAGAGGCAGAGGAGCAGTGAAGGGGAAGCAGGAAAGACGATGGATGTCTCATAATATTATGGACGGAAGGGAAAGGGATCCACGGTCTGAGTATTGAGCGAGGGGGAGCCTAGAGGAAAAAAAGAGAAGTGGAAGCGAGAGGGAGAAGGGGAGACAAGAAGAGGAGTCCCTTCCCCCCAGTCTTGTGTACCAACAGCAACCTGCATGTTTCTTTCCACCATCCATCATCTGGGCTCGGTCTCTCACAAGCATACCTATTTGTTTATCCCTATTTCCTATTCCATATATCTTATATCCCCAATTTCCTTTAGGTTGTCCTTGGGTCGTCCTCCTTCTTTTAGTTGTCGTATTTCATATCTTGACAACCTCGTTTGTCTCGGGGGGAAGGGAAGAGCAAAGGGGGGATGAAAGGGAGCAAAGACTTGGTCCCTCCTCCCCGCCTCTTGTCTTCTCCTGTCCGCCATGTAATTTTAGTCAAGCCATCTAGGTCGGAGATACTCGGCGATAGGGGGAGGAATTGGACGCATATCTCTGTCCTGGGGAATCTGGTAGTAACTCAATCGAGGAAAAGAAAGAAAATTTAAGGATTCCAATCAGTCTATGCAGTGTCCTCGTTTCAGTCGTATGCTCGTTTGAATCGTCGTCGATCGGATTCCAAAGCGTGTCTAAGCTGGTTGCTAGGCAGTTGGTACGCCACCAAGTAGGGACAAGTGCCCCTTTTGTAACCGGTTGAGAAAGTTGTGGCCAGAAAGATGGAGGAACCGTGTGCCTATGTGAATGTGAGACTGTTGGCTGGCATTTTGAGTTTGGAAGGTTTTAGATAAAACCCCAAAAAATTTGTGTGGAGTGTGTGTATGTGTGTGCGAGTGAGAGAGAGGGGATAAATCGCCAACCGACACTTTTTCATTCTCGGTTGCAGTGCAGGACATTGTGTTGTTGTGTTCCTTTTCGCTTCCTTCTGTGCCTCGAGGCGAAGTATCGGAAAGGCTTCCCTCCGCTGGCATTGGGGGCGAGATTAGCCGGCAGGCAGGCGGCGGCGACGAGTGGCGGCCCGCCCCCAACTTCCTTCCACGAACCCAGAAACTGGGGGGGAAAGAGCCAGACCAAAAAAAAAAAGAGGGAAAAAAGGGTATGCACAGTGACTCCTCAGGAGGGAAAGCTCTCGTTTTCTCTCAACTTTGATGTTGGTGTGCGCATGTCGACCCCGTTCGACGCCTGTCTTCTTGACAGAGCCTTGGCGCGGAGCAACGCCGGGCAGGGGACCGGTTTGTGCCACTCATGGATTTGTAGATGATGGTGAGGATGAGGAGGTAGGCGACGAAGAAGGAGATGATGCAGAAGCGACTCATCGTGATGCTTTTATGAGGGCGGAACCTTTTCTTTTTTCTTTCCCCAGTCGTTTTGATCCTCTCTCACACTTCCCGCACCTACTCTCTCCGGCTGGTGTGTCAGCGGGCATGAGGCATAAAATTGTAGATGAGGTCCGTCGATAGTAGTTGGTGTTCTGTGTTGGTGAGGGAAACGAGCTGTAATACCGGGCTATTTGTATTCGGGGAAGGCCTCTTTCTGCGGTCGATTTGATTTTGAGGTATCTCCACCCCCCTTGTATTTCGGATCTCTTCATTTTTGTGGCTTGCAGCATAGGGAAAGGTTTCGAACAATGAGGGGAAGATTAGCGCTTAAAACATAGGTGGTGCGAGATATTTGAGGTTTAGGTGGTTCTGGTGGAATGGAAGGGATCGTCAACCATGAGCCGTGGGCCGTTAGCCGGCAACAGTCAGCCACTCTCAACTCCGACAAAAGGGAAATCTGGGATGGACGAGTCCAAGGAAACTACATCCTTACAATCTCTTTTAAGTCAAGCAAAAGGAAAGAAAGAGCGAGAAAGGGATCCGAACCAAGTGGAGGATAGAAGAAGGAATAGAGAGAGGGAGTGAGAGATCGTAGGCGAGAACAGAGAGGAGCATCAAGCAGCCTGCCTACCAAGTCAGAGACATGTCTGGATTAATGAGCGTACCTATGCGAGAGAAAGAGTGGGCGCGAATGCAGTCAACATGTCTCTCACATAGGCTGCAGTTTGCGCAACCGGACAGTAAACTTCCTGCATGTCTCTCCGAGATGGTAATGGCGACGAGGCGCCCAGCCAAAGCCCAGCCAAAGCCCAGCAGGCATTAGCCGCCTATATGCATGCATCTCCGTCCGTCGGTCTCCCCTTCGAGACAAAACGAGGAGACAAGGAAACGAGGCAGAAACTCTCGCAGCTGATGGAGCTCATCGAGTGGACAGAACAACGCCCAACCCCTGCCCAATTCTTCAAGCCCTGGAATGGCGCCAAAACGTTGGCCATGTTGGGTAACCACTCCAGTCAGTCGAGTGAGTACAAACTCCGCGCTGGAACACACATGATCATGCGCCTTCACAGCCTTGGGATGAAAGTTTTGTCATTTAGGTTGGTAACGGCTTTTCAGAGCATATGAGTGCAGGAGGACGTAAAGTGCTATGTACTTGTAGAAAGAGGTGGACGACGACGAAATGAGGTTTCCCTGCGGCTTAAGCTGAGGCGCCTCCTGCTGTCATCCCACCTAGAAACTGCCATCCCATCTGCGCGGAGCGCTGAAAATAGGACTGGACGGGATGGATTGAGCTTAATCAAAAGCAACCTGGAATTAGCACCGATCTTGCCCCAGGGTGGGTTTCCTTAGCCTCAACTTAACACTCACCACATGCTAAACTTCGTCACACGCCGCTGTAGTCGATCCCCGGGCGACGCCTCACAACCCAAATTATGAAGGTCGATGACACGGCTGTATTGCCCTTTTTTCGCTGTTTGTATTTCTCTGTTCAATCGTCCATCCAAGTCGAGAAGTTCGAGACATGGTCCGCCTCACTCGGAACCCCACTAGACTAACTACGTGTGAATGCTTGCTAAAACTCACACATGGGAAACACGGGAAGAAGCCTCGGTAAGGTTTCCCCGCACACCATGGGAAGCACCCACCACGGTCGGCCCCGATAGCTCCAATTTCGGCTTATGGCTTTGCATGGCGATCCGTCAGCTCGGACTTTCGAGGTTCATCGAGGTTCGAGGTTCGAGGTTCGAGGCTCACGGGCAAATGCTATTCTCCACGTGTGAGGCTCAAATTAGGTAGTTCAGAGTTCAGAGTTCAGACCTCCCCGCGCTTTGGATACCGCATGGGATATTCAAGCTACGCGCCTGTGCCTACCTTACCTACTGAGCTTGACGAACCGAAGGACTGGGAAAACCACCAGCTAAGCCTTAAACTCGGCCATATCTACAGGCCGAACAAATGTCTGACACGGCGAACCGGAGACTGGAGGCCATCGGCCAGCAACTCGCACCCCTTGCAACTTTCGAAGGGATCCCCGTGATCAAGAAGGTTGCACCAGATTCTAACGGACCGAGGGTGGAAGGGAAGGTAGTCATCATCACGGGTATGTCTTGTGCGAATGGTCTCGGTTGCCCGGTTGCCTGGTTGCTCGGTACCCCTTAAATTTACAAGCAATCCCATTCTTGTTAAATGTCTGTCTAATCAACCTCGCGGCCAACAAGGCGCAAACTCCCCCCTTGGGATCGGCAGGGCCTCGGCGCACCAGTTCGCCCAGAACGGGGCCCGAGCCGTCTACATCTGCGACCTCGACGACACCCACCTGGCCACGCACAAGCGGGAGCTCAACTCCCTCTACCCGGCCGTGCACGTGCACGTGCGCAGCTTCGACGCCTCGGACGAGGCCTCGGTCCGGGAGGTGGTCTCGCACGCGCTGGCGCAGTACGGCCGGCTGGACGTCTTCTTCGCCAACGCGGGCATCATCGGGCCGCTGGACCTCTTCCAGGACGCCGACGCCGATGCCTTCATGCGGACGCTCAAGGTGAACACGCTGGGGCCCTTCCTGGCGGGGAAGCACGCGGCGCGGGCCATGGCGGCCACCTCGGCGGGGAAGCCGGCCGCTGGGGGGAGCATCATCATGACGGCGTCGGTGGCCGGCCTGCGGTCCAACGCCGGCCCCACGCCCTACTCGGCCTCCAAGGCGGCCGTGGTGTCGATGGCGCAGACAATGGCCTACCAGCTGGCCGGGACGGGGGTCCGGGCCAACGCCATCTGCCCGGGCCTCGTCGAGACGGGCATGACGGCGCCGGTGTTCGAGACGGCCAGGCGCAGGGGCACCGAGGGGAGGGTCGGCCAGCTCAACCCGCTCAAGAGGGGCGCGCACGCCGACGAGGTCGCCAGGGTGGCCCTCTTCCTGGGCAGCGACGAGAGCAGCTACGTCAACGGCCAGGCTTGGGCCGTCGACGGGGGCCTGAGCGCGGGGCACCCTTATGTGCCTGGGAAGTTGAGCTGAGGGTGGCAGTGTGACATAAATGATAGAGGCGCACAGAAGCTAGTGAAGTTTTGGGAGAACATCCTGAGCATTTATTGCTGTTAAGCACCCACCTAGGTAGTATTCCTACGGCGTATGTATATGCGTATTTAATAGTCGAGGTGTGAAAGAATCGCCCTAAAGTTCTGGGTCCCGTCCTCATTAGAAAATCCACACCCTCATGCATGGTACAGCACCCCCACTCACTCACCCGACTCACTCACACACGCACCAGGTTCTTGGGTCAAAGCTATGAGCGAGCAAGATAAAAGGTACAAAGTCAAAACGTATAAAACTACAAAGAAACAAAAAAGCGAGAACCCGATTTTAGCAGCTGTCCGAAAATGGTTAGGAGCTACCGCTGATGCCCGCAATCCGGGGCAGCCAAAATGCGAGGCCCCCGCCATCCAGTCGCTGCTCGACTGCGCACCGAAGCGATGGGTCGTCTACGAGCCCATGGCACTCCTCCCCAGCGGCAGCTTCGGCGCCGAACCCTGGGCCCCGCTTCTGGCGTCAACCTCGGCAGAGGAGAGGGATTCTTTGTGGCGCGGGATCCTTGACGGGCTGTCCGCCGGTTCCCGCGAAGCCCTCACCCACCTGGCCGTGAATGAGGGGATACCCCGTCGCCTCCCGGGGTCGGTGGCGACTGGCGACAGCGTCGTCGCGGTGGGGAAAGGCGGGGAGGAGGAGGAGGGGTTGGAGGGGGAGAACGTGCTCAGGAGCCCGAGCAGGCTGAGGGTGCTGTACGGCGACTTTGGCCCGACGACGACGACGACGACGACGACGACGACGACGACGATGGCGACGGATGCCGGGGGTGGCAACTCTGCCGATGACGGGGCTGGCCCCTTCGAGCGTGCCTTCTGGGTCTCGACCAGGCAGAACGGCATCCTCCAGACCTGGGCGCCGCGCTGGACCATGTTCAGCCGGGGGAACGTCAAGGAGAAGGCGAGGCTTCTGGCTTTCCACGACGGCGGGGGCGGCGGTGGCCATGACCCCGCTGGCCCTGACCCCGCTGCTCCTTCCGGCCCCGGGACCAACTCTCCTGCCCTCGCCGCCTTGCCGGGGACCGCTGCGGGGGACCTGTCGCGCCGGCGACTTCCCGTGGAGCCCCTGCGGGGCAGGTGGGCGGTGGACCTCTACGCCGGCATCGGGTACTTCGTCTTCTCCTACGCGAGCCTGGGCTTCCGGGTGCTGTGCTGGGAGCTGAACCCGTGGAGCGTGGAGGGGCTGAGGAGGGGCGCCCTGAGGAACGGGTGGGCGGTGAAAGTCGTCTGGGGGGCTGCCGACCTCGCCCGACCGACGGCAGAGCTCATGGGCGACGCCAGCAGGATCGTGGTCTTCCTCGAGAGCAACGTCGAGGCTGCGAGGAGGATCCGGGAGCTGCAGGAGAGATGGGGAGACAACACCGGTCCCGGGGCACGTGGTGGTGGTGGTGGCAGTGGCAGCGCAGGGCTCGACATTGTCCATGTCAACTGCGGTCTCTTGCCGACCAGCCTGCCCATGTGGAAGCCCGCCATGGAGATGGTGACGGCAGAGGGATGGCTACATCTTCATGAGAACGTGGGTGAGCGTGACATCGGCAGGCGGCGGGAGGAGATACAGCAAATGTTTGACGAATGGGCTCGAGAGCAAGGGGGCCAGGACCGAGCTGTGGTTCAGCACACTGAGCTGGTGAAGACGTTCGCGCCCGAGGTGCGGCACTGCGTCTTTGACGTCTACGTACAGAGGTCTGCATCCTGACTTGAAACATGGTAGGAAAAACAGACGAGAAGAAGAAAGACATGATCTTATATAACATATGTACATCGGACAAGAGCTGGTCGCTCCTCGTATATGACCCAGCCAGATATATGAACAAATAGAAAAGAAAAAGCATACTCGAAAAAGGAATATGTAGTAGCGACATGGCTTGAGACAATATACCAAAGTCTCCTACTACCGCGTCAGCCATTTCTCCTAAATTTCCTGGGAATATTGCTGTACACAACGTCGTGCCGCGCCATCATCTCATCGAGCTTTCTCTCTTCCTCCTCCATCTGCTCGTGCTTCTTGAAGTGCTCAATGTCCTCGGGGTGCGTGAGATCCTCCAGCTTTGTGTTCTCGTCGTGATACCTGGGTTGCAAGTGTGGGGCGTCAGTGTCAGTCTCCAAGTTGTTGAGGTGGACAGAATTTTCCCCATACGCCCCCATTCCTCTCTTTCACCAAATGGTAAAGATACGGAGGTCGTTGGGAAGACAAAGTCAATAGAAGAAAAAGAAGAAGAAAAAGCGAAAAAAAACCCACTTCTCCCAATGATGTATTTCATACTCATACTCGTCATCCCCGTGGTGGCCCGGCCCCGTGCCAAAGTCGGGGAGCGTCTTCCCCTGGTGGATGAACTCGGTCCACTCCCGGTTGCTGACCATGCCGTCGCCGCTCGTGTCCATCAGCCTGAGCAGCTCCTTGACGATCTCCTCTTTCCTCTGATCAGTCACGTGCTTGTTCGACTCGTCCATCAGGCCGTACGTGCGCAGCAGCTCCTGCGGCTCCCACTCGCCATCGCCGTCGAAGTCGTGCAGGGTGAAGAATGAGGCTGCGTCGAAGCTGCCCGCGTGGTGTTCCTCTGGGCAATACAGCCTCGAATATCAGTAAGGAATGTTTTGTCATTCTTCTTACCCATCAGGAGAAGGAGGAGAAAGAGAAGGTTACACCCTCGCCCTCGGATGCGATAATGCGGTACGAAGGGCCAAGTGGGCGGTAATCGCTCTTGAGAGAGAGGTTGGAGGTGGTCGTACCGGCCATGTGCCTTGTCATCCAGTCTGCATCGGGGGGGACGATCGGTTGTTGCATCGCGTGGTCGCCGTGGCCGCCGTGTGCAATGGAAGCGCTGATCAGTCCAGCGAGGACAAACAACAACGGTGAATGCATTTTCTTCGGCGGGCGGGAGTTGCCAAACACAAGTCGCAGGGATCGAGGGACAGACAAGAGGCCGGATGCCCGGCACTTGTACTGCTTGCGCCGCCTAAGGAGAGAGGCTTTCCTGGGATGTGTAAGGTAGGTAGGTAGGTAAGTATGTACGGACTTGTGCGATGGCGACCCAATTGATGATTCGAGGGGCGAGAGAAGAACGGTGGTTGTCCCAATGGCAAGGTGCTGCTTTCGTTCGTAGTGGAAGAAGATGATGTCCTTTGTTTATTGCGATGAAAGAATACACCAGACATTATTGCTAAATTAGGTCATGACTGAAGAACCAGCGCTGCTGTCGGCAGATCTGCATGCTGCCTTCAGGGGTCTTGGCCCGGGAGCAGGGGTCGAGCGAATCGGAGGCGATCGCGTGAACTCGACATCATCTCTCGTTCGGTTGGAGCAATGGCTTGGGAGAAGTTAGAAAGGGAAACCATTTTGCATGAAATACACAAATCAAGTCTATTTTGTTACTTCTGCCTAGGTGGTAGGTAGTTACCAAGGAGGCACGATGTCCGCGTCGAGGGTGAACTGCTCGCAAACAAAGACGTCATGTTGTCCACTTGGTAGCCTCCCTTCAATTGAGTCCGCCGAAAGAACCGAGTCCCCCCTGTAGTAGTAAGTAGGCAGCTGGAAGAATGAAGCTGCCCCGCTGATAGCTTAGGCACCGTGTTCGGTGGGCGATGCGTAGCTATAGCCCCACCTAGGTAGGTGCTCCGTCCTTGGCTAAAGGTGGGTTCAGGCACGGGCTGATCGAAGCATCGAATTCTAGAGGACTTCATAATTGTATCGTAGGAACTTACTCAACCACCTAAACGATCGGGGTGCGCCTGGCTATGAGAGTGCGTCCACTCCCAATCCCTTTAGTATCTCCAGTAGTTGTCTTAGTAAGCGTTGAGCGTCAATTCCTCTTGTAGGCGGTCTGGGAGGCTACGCGCTTTCTGACGGGGTCCAAGACGCGAAGCTCGAACGAGGGAGAAGCTCCAACCACGCCCGACTCCACAAAGAGAAAAGAGGACATAACCAAAGCCGCTACGATGAGCCGCGCCGTAGAGCAGACGCTCCTCTCACTCCTACCCACACAGACCTCGGCCGTGCTCCCGCCGCAGCTCGTCGACCTGGCTGGCTCGTTGCTGGCGCAGTCACGCAACCGGGCGAGCACGCTCAAGGCCGAGGAGGAGGTCGCCAGGACGTATGCGTGCGCCCATCTGGCATGCGATCGGTAGGTGACACACCCGCCAATCCTGAGGTGCCCATATATATATGTCAGTGACAATAATGAAGAATAAAAGGAAGAAGACGAAGAGAGCAATCTCCCTAGTGCTAAAACGCAAAAACAAACAGACTCAAGATCCCTCTTAACCTCCCGCCCATCGACCCCCGCCCGCCGATCCCACCCCGAATATACAAGAGGCTGTACACGCACCTCGACAAGATCCTCCCCGGCACGGCCGTCAGGTCGGCCTCGGCGAGAGCAGCAGCGGCAACGACGAAGACGACGACCGGCGGCAACAGCAGCAGTAGCACGCCGCGACCGCGCGACGCCCTCGCCGCGACGAGGAGGGCTGGGGCGGCGGTGGCGGGGCGTGACAAGGAGCAGCAGCGGCCCCGGGCGCCGCAGCGGGGGGCGCCGCCACGGCCGCGACCGCCGGCCACGACGGCGACCCCTTATCCGGCCTGGGTGCGGCCCGTGGCGCGGTTCGTCTGCGCGGAGCTCGGGGCCCCGCGGCTGGTCGCCTTCGTGATCGCGGGGGTGGACGCCATCGTCCGCGAGGGCGGGGCCGCGGGCCGCGGCGAGGGCGGAGACGAGTGGGCCGACCCGGTCCGGGGCGGCAACCTGGCGCCACTGCTCGCCGCCGTGGCGTTCTACGTCTTGCGCGCTGCGGAGGAGGCCGGGGGTGGCGGCGGGGTGGCGGTGGCGGGGGAGCGGGGCACGCCAGGTGCGCGCGCGGGGCTTACGTCGGCGGAGTACAAGGTTCTTGAGAGGAGGTTTGTTGACGTCATGAGGCGGGCGAGGGCCGAGGTGGCTGTTGTGAATGGGACGGGTGGTGCGGCGGAGCGGGGAGAGGAGGGCGAGGGCGAGGGCGAGGGCGGCTTATGGGAAGGGTGGCGCACCCTGCGGCCGCGGCTGATGCAGAAGGCCCTGATGGTTGTGAATGGCAGGGGCTGGCTGGAGAGCGACTGGTTTGCGGCGGTCCGGGATGTCATGCATGGCGCGGGGGAAGAAGGCGAAGAAGAAGAGGAAGAGGAGGAGGAGGAGGAGGTAGGAAGGGAAGAGGACGGGGGGATCGGGGGCCGGCTGCGGCGCAGGCTGGATGCCGCGGGGAACGTGCAGCTGACGAGGCCCGACACGATGTTCCAAGAGCGGTACGACTTTCTGAGCGAGAAGAGGAGGAGAGATTACAAGGTCTGGAAGGCCGGCATGCTGAGGAGGATTGAGGGGCTGGAGAAGGATCGGGATCGAAGGGGCGAACCGATGGAGGTGGACTCGTGAGCAAGCAGGTTAAGAAGGGGTTGTCGCTGGGAATCAGCTGTGGGAAACATTGGTCTCGTGTTGGTGTGACGGGTTTCTGTACTCTTGCACTGCCGCACTATCTACCTAAGAACATGCTGCATGTCGCATGTTGCACATCGCACGTCGCATTTCACTTTCACAGCCACAGTGCCTTCCCTGTTCATCAAGCCCCGGCCGCCTTGAAGCTGTTCACGGCATCCACAACACTGTCCTCGAAGGACCGCCACTTGATACCCAGGATCCCGTCCGTGGCCGACTTGTCCACCTTGTACCTCTTGGCCTCGTCGACCTCCCTGCCCCCCTCGACGTCCTCGGCCGGCATCTTGTCGGCGTACTCGGGGAACCTCCTCCTGACGACCTCGAAGATGCCCCTGTTGGAGAAAGGCCCCGCCGTGGTGAAGAGCCTCTTCCCGCCGGCCTCGGGCCTCTCGAGCGCGGCGATGTGCGCCTCGGCCACGTCGCGCACGTCGACCCAGATGAAGGCCAGGCCCGTCTCCGGGATCCGGCCCGCGGCCTTCCACCTGCCCTGGAGGAGGTCGACGATGCGCTCGTTGGAGGTGTTGACGGACTCGAGGCTCGCGAAGTGGGGGACCACGGGCCCGAGCACGAGCGGAGGGCAGACGGTGACGAGGTCGAACTTGGCCCCGCCCTCGTTGACGAAGTCCCAGGCCGCCTTCTCGGCGAGCTTCTTGGAGGCGCGGTAGGCCGTGCTCTTCGGGTTCGCGTTCCGGGGTATGTCCTCGGCCGTGACGGGGTTCCAGGACGCCTCGGAGAAGGTCGTCGAACCGTCCCAGGCGGCGTCCTCGTCGAGGATGGCCGCGAACGACGAGGTGACGACGACGCGCTTGACCGCTGGCGCCGAGCGGGCGAGCGCCTTGAGGATCGACGTCGTCCCCACCACGGCCGGGCCCAGCAGCTCGGCCGGGTCGTCGAAGTTGAAGTGGAAGGGCGACGCCGTGTGCAGCACCAGCTCGATCCCGGGCGTCTTGGCTACCTCGTCGAAGGCCTCGGGCCGCGCGATGTCCCCCACGACGGCCACCTCGAGCTCGTCCTTGCTCAGGCCCGGGTGCGCGCCCAGGATCTTCTGCGCCTTCTCCTCGCTGCGCACCGTCGTCACGACCCTGTAGCCCTTCTGTAGGAGCTGCTCGAGGATGTGGGCTGCAATGAAGCCGGACCCGCCTGTAGTGCAGAGTTCTCCCGTTAGTTATTTTTTTGGCCTGGCGTATTTATTCGTATATAGGCAAACTGAGAGTGTGTTTTGGTTTTGGTTCACGTGGGTTGTCTCACCAGTCAGGAGGACCTTCGGTTTGGGAGACATGTTTTGAAACTTGGGATTTTTTGAATAGGCCCTCTCTGTTTGCGACTACTTGCTTCCTGGCAGGTAGCTGAGTTGGTGAGTAAGTGGGGGGTAGGCACCTAGGTACCTAGGTAGGAAGATGACGCTGGGTAGAGACACTCTGCGAACAGCAGGGCCCGTTTCTTCTTTTATTACTACAGGGTAGGCAGGGAGGTATGTATTGCCGATTGAGCTGTTCAATCTCTTCGATCTAGGGATATCAACGACACTTTATACTTGAATCGCATCATCAGACATCACCATTTAAATGGCTAATCGAGGGGTAAGGTGGGGACATTGAGGGCGCACGTCATAGTCATGATTGCGAGAATGGGCCGGGTTTGGCCCCTTCCGGTCCGGCGGCGGTGTCAAATGACAATTATCGCCGATGGCAGGGCGATGCGGGGGCATTGCATTCAAGGCAAGGGGTAAGGGGACTTACTCAGACAGCGAGCCATAGTTTAGACGACAACAAGGCTATCTACAACTAGATAGATTCATTCAAGGGCATCATAACGCCTAGCGTGT
Source organism: Pseudohalonectria lignicola (assembly GCA_003049395.1). NCBI lineage: Eukaryota > Fungi > Ascomycota > Sordariomycetes > Magnaporthales > Ophioceraceae > Pseudohalonectria > Pseudohalonectria lignicola. The sequence continues at coordinate 49,663 of PYSP01000254.1, forward strand.
GCGGAGATAAAGGCTTGCCTGCTATAGGATCATGCGGCACGCAGATCCCAGGACATTTCCGACGCTCGGTGCGACAAAAATTTGCGGATAAAAAGGCTCTGCTAGCCCCGGCGGAAGGCAATCAGGACCACTGTGAACCGGGGAGACGTCCTGAAAGACTGGATATCGACGAGGAAGAACCACCCGGCCCTTCCGGGGTATCTCTAGGTATATTGATCGCGCTAGGCGCAGAAGCCTAGCTCCTCTAGTCATACAATGGCAATATAGGAAGAAACACTGCGAGGGTGAAGAGAAACGACCGAAAAGGACGGCTATGAAGATATAGAGGCGCGAGGGGGCGCCTCCTGAGGAATCTACAAGAAGTAGTCTCCCGGCCCGCGTCGCCCTGCTGGGGTGTGCCTCTGGTCGTCTGGCACAGCGGAGAAGATGCTGAACTTGGTGTTGAGTTCCCGGTCGACCGTCATTATAGAGGCCACGTTCCCGCAGCGGTAGCAGTAATTCGGGGCGGACCAGACCGTGACGACGGACTTTTGAGGGAAGTGGTACTGTGGAGGCAGGCACAAAAGAGAGGTGTTAGACCAGGACAGATTAGAGAGGAGGGGGGTTTGACGGGATACAGATATACACACCTTGTAACCCTCGTTGACCAGCTGGTGAGCCCTCGCAATGGTCTGCAGCCGGTTGACGTGGTTGAACTCGGTGGCGACCTTGTCCCCAAACAGCCAGCCGGCGCCGCGGGGGCTGACGGCCCAGGTGTCAATGTCCTCCGGGTCGCTCCAGACGAGGTCGCAGAAGGCGCCCTCGTGGGGGATCTCCTGGGCGCGCGCCACGACGCGGATCTGGTCGATGGTCCGGATCTCAGGCGACAGCCCGCCGTGCACGCACAGCACGGACCCGTCGATGATGGCGGCCAGCACCAGGAAGTCAAACACCTGGCAGCAGGCCTTCCAGACCGAAGCGTTGCCGTACTTTTGCTGGCACTCCTCGTAGAAGCCGTAGACCTGCGTGATCTGCCGGGACTCGTGGTTGCCCCGCACAAGGACTATCCTGTCGGGGTATCTGGAGTTCGCAGAATGGTTGGTTTCCGAAACAGTTTAGTCTGGGAAGGGGGTTCTGACAAGCGGATCGGGGGATGCATGGCCTCGGGCGCTGAACGACATTGGCACTCACTTTGCTTTCAGACACATGAGCAACGTGAAGGTCTCGAGGCTGAAGTACCCGCGGTCGACGAAGTCGCCCAGGAAGACGAACCGCGTGTCAGAGGCTGGCGATGTGTCGGTGGCCTTGCTCTTCTCAGACTCGACGGACCCTAAAGTGTCATCCCCGGCCCCGGCCGCCCCGGCTGCATCGCCACTGGCCACTTCCGGTGCCGGGCCGCCGCTCCTGATCTTCTTTCGTAGCTTCGGATCGGTAATCTCGGTGGGCGGCTCAAGGTCCTCCGACGTGATCACCGTGGTGGCTGTCTTGGGCGCCTGCACGCTCGTCTCGCCTGGCATCCCGCCGGCGACGCGGAATAGCTCGAGCAGGTCGTAGAACTGGCCGTGGATGTCTCCGCAGATGACGACTGGTGTTATGACGGGTTGGATATTGGACTCTATTGATTTTAAACTGCTGTTAGTCTACGTTCATTCAGACAAAGGAGGAGGGGGCACGAGGCAATTAAAAATGGCCATTAAAGTGCCAATGACACGTACCCTCCATTAGAACTTCCTTCACCATTTCGCATAGCTGCTTCATAACCGCCTCGGGGAGGTAGTGACATTGTTTCGCCTCTTCCAGCCACTCGTCCAGGCCGGCGCCAGGGCGCAGCTTAGCGGGGCCGGGCTTTGGCACACTTGTCATCCTGGAGCCCGTCTTCTTCTTTCTCCTCTCCAGTTATATGCGCGAAGGGGTTGTCGGTCCGAAAGGAGGGGGTCTGGTTCTCGGAAAGCGGCGGGAAACTCTCAAGGTTCACGCTCCCTACGTTGCTGGACCGACTGCGTCTGTGTCCGGCCGGGCACCCTGCGGAATGCTGCTGTAACTCGCTGTGAGAAAAGCTCGTGAAGGCCGAGAGGTCGGGCGGACGCGTTGGGTCAGGTGGCTTGCTGAGCAGAGGGTGTGGCGGCGCTGGAATTGGCCTCGGAACCAACCTGATGGGATTCCCGTAGGGTGATGACGGCGGTTGCGGGACGGGAGGAGTGGGCGGAGCGAGGCGCGGAAACGAGACGGAAAGGTCTCTTGTCGTGACAGAACCGACAATCGGGGGTCGCCTCGTCAGCGGTGACTTCGGTCCCTCTCCTGTGCCCTGTGTAACGGGCCACTCTAGCAGTGGTGTGATGGTTCCTCGTTGGGTCTTGTGCGGTGATCGCTTCCTTGGAGAGACCTCAGCTGCGATGCCACGGATAGACGAGCTTCGGCGGCGGCCCAAGCGGGGTTGCGGCGGGAGTTGGGAAGACGTGGTGCCCGCCTTTTGGCTTTGAGGAATCCCTTGTAACGGGGATTCCGGCGGGGTTCGGGGCCGGAGCTTGGAATCGGTTCTAAAAGGGGCAGTGGTATCGGTCGAAGTGATCTCCTGGTCGTCATCGCACACAAGCGCCGAGTCGCCGGCCTCACCCATATCCAACACCACCATGTCTCACAAGCGGGGCCCGGCGGCTCTTCAGGCTTTCCGTGCCGCGATTGGCTGGTGCTCGCACTCGGCTATCCGGGTCAACGATTGTTCCTTCCAAAGCTTGCAAGCGCGCTAAAACTTTAATCGCTGTTAACCACACCGCATTGTGCACGGAAGTGTCAGTGGCCACCAATTGATGCAGAGCTTGAATCGCCGGAACACGGTGGCCCAGCAAAGGCCTTGGGCTCCTCCCCGTGCTGTTTTGAATACCTGCCCAAGAAGAGCCCAGCATCGAGGATGAGGCCCTCACACCTTGGGGCTGTTTTCGTCTTGCTAATTAAAAGCTGAGATTTCGGCAAGAAGGTAAACAGTCCTTCTTGCGGTTGCTGACCTGACTCTAAGGCATCAATCACCGAGCCTGGCCGAGAACCTGGGATTGAGCAAGCGGTATGCTTACATTTTCATCACCAGGCCGTACTGAACCGAACAGAGCACTTCATTCACAGTCACAAGCCCTCACATCAAATCAAACCACGGGAGGAGCCACTTCCGTCATCTTTATAGACTCTCACCCCGCGCCTCCTCTCCGTGACCACGACGAAAAATCCAAGGTGGGCTCTAGGAACTAGTCGCCGCCATGGCAGGCACGCCGACCGTCCTGCGGAAGGCCAACGGTGTTCTGCCCATTGCGCAAGGTCAGCCGCCGACCGTCAATTCCTCGAAGGGCACCAAGGGTAAGGTGCCGATGCAGGGCCAAAAAGTCGTGATCCGACGCTTGGCCCCAGGCATGACCGAGCAGGAGTGTCTCAATCTGCTCGGGGATGAGTGGCATCCTGGAAACGGTAGAATTGGCTGGTTCTCCTTCCATGCTGGCAAGGTCTCCAATGAGTGTGTTTTGCCTTGTTTGACTTGCTCCACTACAAGCTTCCATCCCCCGGAGAAACAATATTTTTTAATATGTTTTATTTGTTACTAACATTTAAACTTAGCCCTTCAAAGCCGTCAAGGCCATCGCGGGCTTATCTGCATGTCCTCAGGAGTGAGGATACGATGCCCCTAGTGGAGCACGTCCGAAATACGGAATGGGCTGACGCCAAGGACTCATGGACCAGCTCCTCGCTAGTTGGCCCTCCGGTCCTAGAACTTTCCATCTACAAAAAGGTGCCGAACGTGGGCAAGATGCGAAATGACGCTCGCCAGGGCACGATTGACCAGGACCCTGAATTCATGGACTTCCTGGAGGCGCTGGCCAATCCTGCCACCAACAAGGATCCGGAAGCCGGCCACACGGCCGAGGAGGACGATAAGCTCTCCGCCAAGGTCACGTCGACGCCCCTGATTGAGTACCTGAGGGAGAAGAAGGCGAACAAGGCGAAGGATGCTGCTAGTGCTAAAGCTGCTAAACACTCACGCCACGAATCGTCTACCGTCAAGGGCAAGGGATCAGAGGAGTCTAAGAAGAAGTCTAAGGACTCAAAGACGGACAAGTCGTCAGACAGGCTGAGGGAGACGGTCAGGATCCTTACCAAGAAGGCGGCGACCGACGCTGCTGCCGAGGCCGCAAATACGGTCGCCAGTCAACTGGCCGCCGCGGCCAAGGAGGATTCCTCCAAGAGCCGCCGAGCTGGAATCGCTGCCGCGGCCCGCATCCTGCAGCGCGATCTGGGTCTAAGCCCTGGCAATGCCCACAGGCGCGCTCGCCAGGAGGCCGCAAAGGTCGAGAGCGAGGCGACCAAGGCGAAAGCGTCCCCTGCATCGGCAGCCTCGTCGGCAGCGCCATCAAACAAGGCGTCGGCGAAGGATGCCAGCGGTCCAGCTTCGACAGCGGCCGAGGCTGCTGCAACGAGCGTAGCGCGACAGCTAACACTGACTGCACCTAAACCCCAAGCTGCTGCATCATCGTCAAGAAACTCTCGAAAGAAAGGAGGCGCTGACGATCGGAAGGGGAGGGAGAAGAAGGGCGCTACCGAGAAAGCCGTCGAAACAACGTCGACAGCTCCGAAGACCCCGGTGGCGATCTTGAAAAAGAAAGAAGAGCCACCTCCCGCTGCTGCGGCTCTTGCGGCCGCTGCAGTGGCCACGTCCAACGCTCCTGCATCTCCTGCAGCGGAACCACCTGCGAAGGCCCCCCCGAGCGGCCCGAAGGCCTCCCAAGGCAAGAGTTCCTCTGGATCTGGTTCCCAGAAGAAGGGCGGCGGCAGTGGCGGCGGCGGCGGCTCGCCAGCAGTCAGTGCTGGTGCTACGCGTGCCTTTGTCAAGCACGCCAACCCGTCACAGGGGGTCACGGAGGCGCTGCTCAAGGAGGCCATGCGGGTATTCGGTGGTGTCACCTTTGTGGAAATCGACCGCCGCAAGGGCTTTGCATACGTTGACTTCGCCGACCACGAGAGTCTCGTCAAGGCCATTGCTGCCAACCCGGTGTCCGTCGCGCAGGCGAACGTCCAGGTTCTTGAGCGCAAGGATACGGGCAAGAAGGCTCCTACCAGTAGCGGTGGTACTACTACTACGACGACTGGCGATAATGTGAGAGCAGGGGCTGGAACTAGTGATGACGCCGGCAAGGGCTCCAGCGGCTCTTCGAAACCAGCCCCCAAAGCGCCCAAAGGAGAGTCTGGCGGCGGCGGGAGCGACTCTCAAGCGCCCTCTGGCCCATCTGCGGCAGCGGATAAGGCCAGTGCCGACCATAAGCGCAGCGGTCGCCGCCGTGGTGGTCGAGGCAGAGGAGGAGGTGGTGCCGACGGTCAGGGAAAGGAGAAGGAGAACTTCAGCGGCGGCAAGGCCCAAGGCGGCTAGGGCCCATCTTCTGCCGCGGCGGCGTCTACTTCATAGCTGCAGCCCTCCCAACCTATCCCAAAATGGAATGGTGCAAGGCTGTGGTGCCGGACGATACTCATGGTGTCCAGCGGCCTTCCAATTCGTGGGTCCCGTCAGAAAGGAGGAGACAATCATACCACAGCGTATCATCTACCGCAATCAAATGTCGAGCGCGCGCTTATCGTAGGTTTCATGCTTGCCCGGCTGACCACCCTCATATTCCCCCGCGGAGGAGGGTTTGCTAAGTAAAGAAACAAGGCTGCGCTGAATTCACGGCACCGCCTCTCCCATCTACGGTGTTTTCTTCAACAGGGACAAGCAACCCGCAATTTGCACTCGGCCGACATCCTCCAAGAATCCGACGACGCGTCGCTTCGGGCTTTCCACCGGCGGCCCCGTAACGGTTGGCCCTTTCTATTGTCGATGTATGTGGGGTTGGTGACTGAGCCCGTATGCGGCCAGCCTTGTGACGAGATTCAAAAGGGAAGAAAGAGCCAGCTCGGTGAACATTACATTCCCAGGACCCCAATCCGAAACAGCGCGCTGCTGCTCCGTAGGTAAGCTGCCGCCGGAAGGTTGTCTGGGTGTCTGACGAAACAGAAATTTGCGCCAGCGGGTTGTTACGGGTGGCAAATAGTCCGAGGCAGTCCTTAAGGTGGCCTGTGTCACGCGGCAATATTCGAGTATTCATTAAATGGTGGTGTGCGGCGGTATTTCCGGGCCACGGCTTTTTTTTATTAGTCTTGTTTTTTTGTTTTTGCATAGCCAACAGCTGAACAGCCTGGCCAACAGGAGGAGGGAAGGGAACCATTCCATCACGCAGCCTAATCGCCAGAAGTCGCTTGCTGAATGGTAGCCAGGCACATACCTGCCTACCTGCCTAGAGGGTGTAGCTGTATGGGCTTTGTGGTTCAAGTCCGCGGCTACTTACTTGGTGTGGTGAGATTGCATTGGTCATCAATTATTACACTTTGGTTCTTCTGGCTTGCGAGTACCAATTTGGGGCTGAACCCCAATTCTCGCCGCCTCGCCCAGATGCGAGTGGAGGCGCCTGAGCTGATGCCGCCTGGAAGCAATTGGACAGGAGGCATCGGTCATGAGTGGCAAGAGAGCTTTGCATTTGTTTGGGAGACGGGGGGTGGGTGTGTGCGCCTTCGTCGCCCGCCACCAACTGGCAACCAGCGATACCCCCCCACCATCATCACCAACACGTTTTCCTAGGCAGCGACAGCATCAACGGCTACCATCAGCCCCGCTCGTAACTAGTCCCTGCCCCCGGAAGACTCACGTCGGGTTGTTACGAGTCCTATCCGGCCCCCAAAGAACATACGAAAAGAGGGGCCCCTCCGTCCAAGCCCGGATTCGAGACGTCACCAGGACGGGCCTGATCGGCCGGTCGTCTTGCGG
>PYSP01000255.1:0-24737 GCA_003049395.1 Pseudohalonectria lignicola
GCCCCGGCCCCCGCCGCCCGGAGGCTGTTGGTCTCGCTATTGGCGAGGGCAGTGCTGTTGTCGACCCGCTTGCCCAGCCCCGAGAAGGGGAGAGCCCTCCTTGAGCTCGTCGACGAGCGCCTCGACTCGAGGCTCTTAGACAGGGACTTGCTGACGCCGTCGATGCCGGAGGGGCGGCCAGACGAGGGTCCTGCTGCCCCTCCTCCTCCACCGCCACCCAGCGCGGCGAGTCCGGCCACCCCGGCCTTACCGGACGACGCGGAACGGGCGTGGGTGTGCATGTCCGCCATCGCCTCAACGTTATTGGCGGCGACGGTGGTCTTGCCCAGGCCCGGGGTCGAGGGCGCGCCGGGCTTGTCCTCCTGGGCGTCGATCATGTACCAGCGCAGGCCGTCCGAGAGGTCGAAGGGGTTGTCGTTATCATCCTCTCCGTTGATGGACTCCGTCTCTGCTGCTGCTGCTGCTGCTACTGCCGGCGCTGTTGGTACTCCCGTCCCCCCTTGCTGCTGCTGCTGCTGCTGCTGCTGGGGCGGCGCTTGCTGAAGGCTCTTGGACAAATCAACAACCTTCTCCTGCACGCGGGTGATGCGGGCGACGAGCCACTCCCTGTTGCGGAGCCTGTGCGCCTCCTGCTCCCGGAGGAAGTAGTGCGGGAAGCCGATGTTGAAGGCGGCCCATGCCCCGTTGCTCTGGTTCCTAGTCGGCAGGAACAGCGCCAGGTCCCCTTCCTTGAAGTGCCGGAAGGCGATCTTGTCGTGCGCCTCCTTCTGCAGCGAGTGCGCCTTCTCCCGGTAAGAACGCACGTCCCGCTGCAGCTTGCGCGCGATGTGCTCGATGTCCTTGACCCGCCGGTACACCGTCTCGGCGAACTGGTCCACGTCGAAGCTGCCGATCGACGACATGTAGGCCTCGAACTTGTCCGTCTCCCCCTCCGCAGTCGGCGCGTTCATCCAGTAAAGAAGGTCCAAGTCTCCTGGGTCGCTGCTGCCAACGCCGCCGCCAACGCCGCCGCCGCCGACAAGCGAGTTGCCCAGACTCCTGTTGCCCCCCACGGTGTCGCTGAGGTTCTGCGTCGACCGCTCGGCCCGTGGTATCTTCTGGATCGACATGGAGCCCGCCTCGCGCGTGACCGAGAAGCCCAGCCGCTCCAGCAGCCGGCACAGACGCTCGTTCTGCGAGTAGAGCCGCTGGCTCAGGTCCTTGCTCCGCTCGCTCCGGGCGTCGAACCGGCTCAAGAGGGCCCCCAGCTTCGACTGCGAGTCTTGAAACCTCTCCTGGAACAGGCGGAGCTCCTCCTCGAGGCTGCCGACATGCGACTGCTTCGAAGCTAGCTCCTCCGTGAGCCTGCTGATCTCCTGGTCCTCCTCCTCGAGTCGCCGCCGCAGGCCCTCGGAGCCCGTCTCACCGTCCGCGATCTGGACCCGGAGCTCGTCCAGCTGCTTGCGCCCGTCTGCTAGCTCGCCCTCGAGAGCGGACGTCCTGGCCTTGTGTTCAGATATCTCCTCCCGAAGATGCATCGATGTCACCTCCTCATCCGCTAGCTTCTGTGTGACGCTGGACAGCTCTGCCTTGAGCTCCCGGGCACTTCCCTGCGCTAGCTCTAGGTCTGATCGAAGCAGCATCATGTCCCCCTCCACATCACGTGCCTTGGCAAGAATATCGGCCGCATAGCCAGAGACACCCTCGGTGAGGTCGTTTAGGTCCTCGGGCACCGCCGCGTTGGGGGCGAGCTGAGCATGAAGGCTCCTCAGTGTCTGCAGCTGCGCCTCGCCGACCTCCTCTGACTGGTTCAGCCTCTTGACAAGGCTGCCTAGCTCGTCCTGCCCAGCCTGCAACTGCTTCTCGAGGGACTCGTTGCGCTCCCTCTGCAGCCGCGCCTCGGTCCTGAGGAACTCGACCTGTCCCTGAGTCTTGAGCGCCTCGTTCTTCCTTTCCTTGGTGAGCCTCTCGACCTCCATCTCGAGAGAGCGGACCCTCTCGTCGTACGAGGCTTTCTCGTTCTCACGGGACTCGCCAAAGTGCTCAATCTCGTCCTCTGTGTCCTCGAGCCTGGCCTGCAGCCGGCGGATCTCCCCCTCGAGAGACTTACGCTCCTCCAGGTGCTCGCGCTTTAGGGCCTCCATGTTCTCAAGCAGGTCCTTCTTGGTTGTGTTGACTTCGTCCATCTGCATCTTCATGTCGTGATTCTGAGTCGTGTGCGTGGTCAAGTCCCTCTCGAAGAGGGCCGACCGCTCCTTTTCCTGGTTGAGCTCACCCTCCAGTTGCTTGATGCGCTGCAGGAGCTGCGTCTCCGAGTATTCAGACGACGACTGGCGCCGATCACCGTCTCCCGTTAGACGGGGAGACTTTACAGAGAAGGTGGAGTCGTTCCGCTCCGACAGCTGCTGGCTCGGGTTCTGGAACAGGTTTCCTAGCGTGGGGCGGGACGCTTGGCCCTGGCGGTGGAGCAGGTCCTCCAGCCGCCTAACCCGACTTTCCGACGTCTTCAGCTTGTTCTCCAGCTTCGCCTTGTCCTCCTGCAGAGATCGAAGGACCTCGTCATCGCCCCTGACCAGGAGGCCGCTCCGGCCAAGGGCGGCCTCGTGAACGCTCCCGTTCTTGAACGCCTTCAGCCGTTTGAACTGCTGCTTGGTCGGGTTGTTCAGTTCCGCGATCAGCTTGCCGATGTCACTGATGAGCTCGGGTTCTGCCCTTTGCCGTTGCAACACCTCAAAGAAACCCTCCAGGTCCTGCTTCGACATGTTGGGCCACTGCTCCTCCTCTCCCAACAGGTTGACCTCGAGTCCTGGCACGGTGTTCTCTGCAGTTAGGGATTCCGGGCCGTATGCTGCCTCCCCGATCGTCTTTTGCCACTTCTTCCGCCGCTTGAGCTCCTCGTCCTGGAAGAGGGCCATCTCATTCGCCAGCGTGGCCGAGTCCGTCCTCACCTTCTCGAACCACTCCCTCCGCTTGATGGACTCGGCCGTGAAGGTTGCGTACATGTAGGGGACCTGCTGGATCAGGCGTAGGTAGTCAAAGGTCGCCAGCTCCTCGTCTTGGTTGAGCATGTTGATCTGCGCCTTGACATTGCTGCTCAGGCTTGTCACGTCCGTGATGCTGCGCATGAAGTCGACCGACTCGGCGGCAAGAGAATTCCGCGCCATCGTGGCATACCGCACCATCTCGTCCATCTCCAGCGCTCGGTTACGAACGCTCGGCAGCAGTCTCTCCGTGTGCGTGGCCGCGATCTTAGAGGCTTGCAACAGGTCTCTGGTCGAGCTGGAGTATTCCAGAGTGGCCTGGTAGTCCGTGTCGATCTTTTTGACCACAGCTTCGATGTCCTGGAGGAGCTGAGCGGGTTCTCCTGAGTGCGAGATGGCAGACCGCCCAACCGCTCTCTCAAACTCCTTCAGGATCTCATCCCAGTTCTGCATGAGCCGTGACGCTGCCCTATCGAGGTCGGCCACTCTTGTGTTGAACTTGCGAAGCACCGCAGGCGCACGTCTCCCTTCCCTGCGCGCGACCTCAAGATCGACAAGGTCCTCGAGTGCAGCCTGCCTCGACGGCCGACCCTTGCCGCCACTGACATCCCGCCCAGTCATGAGCCGCACCAGCGCAGATGAGACGGGGACGCTGCGAGCGAGCCCCAGGTACTGCTCCCAGCTCGTTACCAGGACGTTATATTCCGACTGTTGCACGATAGCCCACTTCTTCAGCTCCTCGTACTTTGGCTCGACGGCGTGTACGACGGCCTCGAGGTTGGCCACCGCGGCGTCCAGGCAGGTCAGGATCGCGTCCATCTCGTCGTAGCGATCTTGCGCCTCCTTCGATAGTTTCCCGCAGTCCTCGGCGACTTGCAACGCCCATGCGCGGCGCTCTTTGAACAGCTCCTGCCATGATTGCAACGACCTAGTGTCGCGTATGTCGTTCGGCGGCTTCGATATAGCGTACGGCTTCGACGGCGTGATCTCGAGCTTGGCGGGTGAAGGCGCGCCTGGCGAGGTCGCCTGGGTCACTCGCATATCATAGACGAATATGATTTTCTAGAAATTGTTGGTAAGGACCTCTGGCGGCACTCTAGGGATGTGGGGGACTCGGGCTGCGCTGCGAGCATCACAAAGGGAAAATATGGGTAGGGGTTTGCGTGATCGAACCTCATTTTGTATTGCCGGGTACTTCAACGCCTTTCCTGGGGGTACGAGGGCGATTATGTAGTTGACGGGTATCGACGCCTGGCGGGAAACCGATAGTTTGAAGTCATCTAGTCTGTGCCGCAGTTAGTTTCATAGATTGACTACAAGCATATACCTGCCTGCCTACGCCAAGCTGAGGCTCCTCAACCGGTCGGTTGGGCTGGATGAAACTCACGACGTAAACTGTGAAGGGTCGACCTGCAGGCGTTGGCCCGTATGGGCAATCAACACCTGGGTCGCCATCGATTCTCATCACTGGGCATATCTCCTCGAGAGGACCAGAGAGAAGACGGCGGGAGCTAGCAGAAAGGGAAAAAAGGTCTGCAACAGGACCAAAGGATGACGACGCTTGCTGTGACCGTTTCGGAAGTCAAAAAGCTACCCAGGAGAACCGACCCCGAGACTGAAAGCCGAAGTCGCGGAAGAGCAAGAAAATATCTGTAATTAAAGACAGTGGCAGGGATGGTGATTATGTATAACAGGACAGAAGGGTTTAATACTATGTACAAATGAATCCGTCAGGAGGTTACGAAGGTTACGAAGGTAACCTAGGTAGGGAGCAATCGGCTGACTCCGTGGTCGCGTTATCATCGCCATCCCATGCCCAGCAAGATGTTTAAGATGTGAAGTCACGTCCCACGCCACAACGCATGGAGGCGGTACCTGGACCCTCCGCTCCAGCGCCAGCGTTGCTAAGCTACGTGGGGGCCTGGAACAGGCAGCCAAACAGTGGCTAGAACCTACCCCAACTGGCAAATGCGCTTGTGCCCACACCGCCTCCCGATGTGATACTGCCCGGAAACAATGATGACTGGAAACAATGATCGGGATGACGATCATATTATGGCCTCAGGCCAGTATTCGTTTCTTCAATTGAGCCACGGTAATACGCCACCAACTCAACCTAGCCACACACACCACACCCAGCCTCAGAGCTTCATCGAGTCCCAGGTAGTCGCGAACCTTGTTGGGAGCAAGATCTGATATACTTTGATGGTTTTTTCGCGCTTCTCCCATCACTCGGGCAAATAAAGCATTCTCTTATTGTCACCATACATATTCTATCCCACTATGATGGCTTCAGAACACGACACGGCGATGATGGACGCTCCAGGCGCGAACGCGCACTTCTCAGATGCTGAGAGGGATATTTTAGAACTGTGGGATAGGCTGCAAAAGCTGAAGGTGGAAATCGCCCTTTTGATCGCGAAGGAGGCATACGTGCTCGGTGAGGCCCATACCAGCGTCCTCCTGTTGTTCGTTTGACTGATCCAATCCCCTATCGCTATCGTACTCCCCCTGGAAACTATCCAGATCCATCACATCAAGTCACTGATGAAGCCTTGAAGGCCGCACAAGAGGGGTTGCTAGAGCTACGGGCATCCTATCTCCTGCGCAATGAGGCGGTCGAGACCGTGATGAGCATCAACCCCACGCTCAATGCCGTGCATGGCGCGGTCGCTGCTTCGCCCATAGAAAGGTAATTCTGTGCCCCTGCTCACAAGCCTACTTGGACAAAAAGTCTGTACACACTTAGTACTCAGCATGCCGAGCTCTTTTTTCGTTAACATATCACTAAAGAGACTTGTTGGAGCCTATTGAGCAGCGAGACGCGGAATCAATGGAGGTGTCTAAGCAGACTACAGAGCTGCTCGACGCGCTGAACCGTCTCACCTTGGTCAAGAGCGAGACCCTCACCGTCGCAAGGAAGAACGTGCAGTTAGCGGCTGAAGTAGTCCGTCTAGGGCAGGAGGCCAGCCAGAAGAACAACGTGCCCCAAGACGACAGTGAGCTCGTTGAGGAGGTCTCCCGGCTAGAGGAGGATATGAAGCAGAGCCGTCGTAGATGGAGGGTCATGAAGGGGACTGCGAGCGCTGTCGTTGCGGGCAGCGGGGTCGACTGGGTCAGCGATCCTGACCTCAGGGACATGGTCCTAGATCCTGAGTAGTGCAACAGCCCAACGTTGTTTTCCCCTGTCGTGATGACTGCCAATGGTCGCTGGGCTTTCCGCAATTGGCTGGTTTGCCTAGGTATGCATGCCGTCAAAAATCTAGGGGATTTACCAGAGGCTAATGTTAATGTATTAGAGCTCCGATCGTTTACTGAGAAACTTTTCACGCAAACAAATCGTGTGTTAAAATGGAGGTTAGTAGGTACGTACCTTAGTTTAGCTGTTAAGGTCGTCTCCGCGAGCGAGTCACATGATGTGCCTTGGACTGAGGTTAGCTGTGGATTAGAAAGCGATCAACGCTTTGACCATGTCGCAACTCTGTTCTCCATCAACGGGGTCTAAGCTCCCTCGCAGAGGGGCCAATTGAAGACGTGGTAATCATTCTTGTGTCTTCCATCAGCAAGACATCCAATCCATCTTGCGGATCGCCCTAGTAGCTCGCGAGTCTGGTAGCACATTCTCTCCTTCCTAAGATAATCAAGTAACGTTCAACAGGAACGCAGAGAAAACGACGGACATATCATCGGTTTCTTCGTACCATGCTGCCTAGCATGCTATGCACAAGTTCAATCATCTGCGTGAGAATGACAGACTCTTGCTCGGAGCACCGATACGTACAGCACGCACGAAACCTCACAGCAGTTGAGCCAGGTGTGAGTTGCCCTCTCTGCTGTGTGAAACCTCAAATGGTACTTCGCCAACATTACACGCCACAAGCGAGGAACAGATTCGTCGTCCATGTACGAAGTGTGAATTGACCAAACCTGTCTATATTGTCTTGGTTAAACCATGGAAACGGCCACACGGAATGCCCGTAGACACAACGGCCGAAGTAGCATAACACATGAGAGAACTGTGCAGAGAGAAATAAGTGGTGATCCGAGAGAAAACGGGAGGCTGGGAAAGGCAGGGTCAAACAGTCCAGGTGGTGCAGTGGATGCGGGCGCACGCGCATGCTTTCCCTCCCTTCTCTTCCTCAGTCTCGTTCCAGAAGGGCGTGGAGCACAGCCTTCTCGCGTTTAGCAAAAAGTGCAGCAGCTTGCAGGCCTAGACTGCACACAGTACGAGAGAGCATAATTTTGGAGAGTCAGATAGGCTAGCCATCTATTCTATGCGTTACATCAAGTGACTGGGTTGACCTGCCTCTCAAAACGGAGGCGGGTACAGATCCGTACGATTAGGTACGATTATGGATAGGGGGGCGGGAGAGGAGGGAGGAGCCTAGTGTTGGCTCACACATGGGCAACCCATGTTGCAGTTCGCAAAGACGTGACTATTACTGCTTGGGTGACAGATATCTATACCTTGGGATACGAAACATCGATGGCATATTAGAAGTCGGAGGACCTAAGAATTTCTCTATACGAAATTATAACGACGGAAGGAGATCTCAAATAGCAGGGCTTGTGTTGCTAGACTGCCTTTACGAGTGATTGGGATTGAAAGGTGTGAGTCAAGTCGAAAGCGTGTGTGGTGTTGCTCTTCTCAATACTGCAGACTTGAATGAGTGGGAGGAGGGGGCAGCACGGAAAGCGGGCGGGAAATGGAGGGGGAAGAAATTGTGTGGGCAGAATGGCCGGAGTTTTGTGGCACGCTAGGAGGGCGGGTGATTGTGAAGAATTGCGAATTCGACACTGATCAGAGAGGGGCGGAATTCTAACTGTGCCGGATTTGTCTGGGGGGATTTTTGGGCGAACGAAAAGGTCAGTGTACATTAGCTGAGGTACTCTGCAGGAAGTATTAGTACAAGCTTGACAGGCCAGCGGCTACATGGCCTAACCGCACGATTAAAGTACTTCATCCACACCAGTGCTACTCTACCGTGCAGAGTCATTTCGAGACTGGGCCAACCCGCTCCTCCACGAGCTTCATGTTGCCAAGGGTCAGGTTGCTCCTCTCACTCTGTACCTCTGCGCTTGCAGAACCAGCAAGCCTAGGTGGGCAAAAGAGGCATGATGACCCACTGCCATCCCCTATGGGTTTATCTAGAGTTCTGGAAAGAGAGACCGCGCACCACACGCTTCTCCTTACTAAGAAGATGCTAGCCAGCGCACCAGTGGTCGCAATAATAACATGTGTTGAGCAAATCAGACATGGCTATCGAATCTTCAACCACTTGCACCTACCTAACACATATACAGTACATACCGTTGTGCCCCGAACATGGATCAGACGCGGAACCACCAGAGAAGGTCGGGTGGTGTGCGGCAATGCAAACAAGCTCTTCCATGGACGTGTTGGTCTGCGAGTGTCAGTGAGGGAAGGCCGCCAAGACTCACCAATTAGGAGCCACCACCCCGATCCGCCCAGCAACCACGAGAAAGGAGCGACTCAAATACAGACCCGTAATATACCGACTTGTACTGCTTGTGAGGTAGATAGAATCTACTACTGCGTTATAAACGGGCTATGCGTGCCTCAGTCGGTCTGGCTGACGCGGGCTTGCAATGGCGGGGAATTTGAAGACTAGGCCATAATATAGGAAGGTGCAATGGAAGCTGTGATTCGTCCAAGTTGAATGCGGCGACAGAAGCAGAGACAAGACAAAGAACAGGCAGATGGGGTTTAGTTTACTACGAATTGGTGCAGGGCATGCGTTAGGACGGGAAATTGGCCAGGTAGTGATTATAGGGTGCATCATCACCACTCTGCAACTCTGTGGTGGGAATGGTGCGAAGCAGCCAGGCATGAGACGAGGAGTGTGGACTCAGGACTGGTCCGGTGGGCAGCCCAACTAAGAAAGAAGGGGGATGGATGGAATGGGATGGAATGGAAAGGGAGGACCTGTCGTGAGGTTGATGTGACAAAAACCTTCCCGTAGTTCCGGACTGCAAGTCCATGTTACCTGAGGAGAGGCATGCGAGATGTCTCCCACTCATTCTCAGACGGACGCGCAGCAAGTCGGAACGCTAACAAGGGAGGAGGAGGTACATCGACCCAGAGTTGAGCTCTGGAGGCATTGTCTTGAAGGTGTGTGAGGAGGTGTTGCGAGGAGGGTGCAGGTAAAGGCAGAGGTAGCTTGAAGTATGAGCTAGGGAAGGCTCAGGAGCTGGCAGCGTCGTTTGATTGATGGGCGGCCACACAGGGTGGGCTCCTGGGGCATCCTACCCATTACGGGATGGGCGTACACAATGGGACAGTGATGTGTGCGAATGAATGAGGGAGCGCGGAGGGGCCAGGAGACCATAGAAATAGCGGGAAGAAGGGGCGAGCAGAAGTACACAGTGCGCGAACGGAGGTGATCTGGGCTGTACCGCCCTGGATGTACTGTACATCACCGGCCATTCGGACACTTTTTGGTGGGAAAAATCAGCCTGGCCACCTCTTGGTGCTGCAGCACCGTGTGGCTATTTCGGTTTTGGCCGTGGTGTGGGAGCAAAGAGGGAAGGGGGCACTGGGCCGACCAGAGGCAATCAAGGCAAGCACGCACCCAGACCAGCAGCAGCCAGCCAGCCAGGCCCCAGCCGGCTGCTGCCAGGTGCTTCGAGGGTGCCGGTACAATTCCCCCTCCTCAGTTCCCAGTCTCCCACCCAGTCCCTCACAATCAGCCGGCCCATAGTAAAAAGGGCTCCCTCAGTCCTCCCCCCATACAATTTTCCTCTGCCTCTCCTCTCTCTTCCTCAGCCAAAATTTCCCATACAAAATCGCAGTGCCCGACATCTCGCAATACGCACACAATCTGTGAGTACCTCTCAATTTGCTTGCCACCACCGCAACAACACAAGTCACTTTACTGGTCGCCTCTATTACAGCCATTGCGCTCATTGAGCTTCACACACTTGACTTCCCATCGCATCTCTGCTTTTGCGCCTCTCTCTACCTACTCGCGTATTAGGTCTGCTCCCTGCGGGAGAGTGCCCTTTTTTCTGTGCTTGGTCCGCCTCAAAACCCCCTGGCTCCGATTTGAGTTGGCGCGTGTCGTTCAGACTGCGCACAATCACTTCCCCATCACATACACCCGCGACCTTTGCCCAGCAACCACAGCGTTCGCATCAATCCACCACCAAGCAATCGCAATCAGTCCCGTCATTTCGAATTATCACCATCTACATTACTGACCCGACAACGTCGCTCCAGAATACTCTCACCAACACCACACTTTTGAAATTTTCAGAAACACCTCAAAGGTATGTAGAATGTCGTAATCAGACTGAGTTTGAGCTTCAAATCGCGATTTCCTCAACCAATTCCGCTCAATTGCGTTTGCGACACACAAACACCCCCTCCTACCACTTACAACCGAACGCGCTTCGGAATCGCGTCAAGCTCCTTGCGCTTCCCCCCACACAAATGTCCATCTCACCTTGATCTTGCCGTCGCGTGTCTCACCGGCACAGCTCCTCAGCACACCGCACCACTTCACCAACAACCACCAAACCAAGCACCCATAGTCTCATTTCAATCCACACATGACTCTAACTCGACTTTTCTTCCCCTTCAATACAGCCGCCACCATGCCCAAGGTTGCCGCTTCTAAGAAGAGCGCGAAGCCCGAGAAGCGCCGCGGCAAGAAGGACCCTCTGGCGCCCAAGCGTGGTCTCTCGGCCTACATGTTCTTTGCCAACGAGCAGCGTGACAATGTCCGCGAGGAGAACCCCGGTGTCACCTTCGGCCAGGTCGGCAAGATCCTGGGCGAGCGGTGGAAGGCGCTGAGCGACAAGCAGCGCGCCCCGTACGAGGCCAAGGCTGCCGCCGACAAGAAGCGCTACGAGGACGAGAAGCAGGCCTACCAAGTAAGTGTCAACAGGCCTACGTTCGTTGCAATTGCAACTGTTAGAGCAGTCACTAATCAAAGAACCGCACAGGCCGGCGCCGACGAGGATGAGTCTTCTTGAATGTACTCTGATTCTCGCCGACGCGTTGCCCTCGCGACGAACAAAAAAAACAGAACTCTTAAAAAGGCCTGATATGATAAAATCATATTCTGGTCTCCTCTCCATATGATCCCCGTCGTTCGCGACGCAGGAGGTCATGCCGCAATTTTATTTTTTTCTCAAATGGGTCGGACGGTGTTGCGCACGTGAAGGGCACGGAAATGGGTTCTCTTTTTTTTTCTTATCTGTCTCTACTTTTTTCACGCTTAGCAACAACATGAAGCTTCTCTTGCGCTTCTCTACCCGACAACATTTTAGTTGATTCTGATCTGGCGGAGGGAGGTTGGTTCAGGAAGGGTCGGTCGGTGTGGCTCTGGTATTCAGGGATAATGGTCAAGAAGATTTGCATTATTCATGAGCGTCGGAGGCTGCAGGACGCCAGCACATGGGCACACTAGCCATCCCTTGCATCGTGGTTCATAGCCGCGAAGAGTTGCTTACCGCTTCGTCATGAGGATCGATGAGGAACATGTATCATTATATCTGGAGCGAAGATAGCTTTTGGAAGGAAGTTTCGATGCCTGAGACGGATTTGACGTGTCGATTTTGCCTCGTGTGTTTTGTCTGCGACGGCCACCCCTCCGGCTCTTCATGTGGCATCACCTGCTCGCGACTACGACATGTCGATGTATCGGGATGAAGCCCTGCGAATCCTCCGGGGGTGCATGATATGATTCCGCCTGATGCAGCCTAAATCGTTAGGGCCAGACGCCTCCCCCAGAAGCCGGGACTCGACAGGAATAAACGCCCTGCTCCAGCCTTTCTCAACAATATCGTGGGCATTTGATAGCGCTACCAAAGCTGAAAGTGAGCATAACAAAACCATTGGGAGGCATCACACACCAAGAACTTGGGGGGCTCTGACTCGTCTAAGAGGGTATCCGACGAAAGTCAACATCAGGTCCAAATATTCAAGTGTTATCGAAATTTCTCCATGCTACCCAGCATTCACAACCCGTCACCTTCCATTTTCATTAGGTTAATATTACGGTCTGTCTTATTACGATGCAAGGATATCCCAAGGATCTTAACTGCGTAGCAGCACCTACCAGATTTTGTAACTCCCAAAGGTGGTGGGAGACTCACGTAAGAAGAAGTCAGGCTGGAAAGACTGGTAGCTCGATATCAGGCGCTTGGATCATTTCTGCCGACCGATAGTACGGGAAGGCAACGGGAAGAGACAGATGCTGGGGTTACATATCCAGATATAAATTAGCTGTTACGGGGTGGGATGAGAGATCAGAACTGAAAAGATAGGTAGATACAATATATTCTCGCACATTGCCAACCCTTCCCCTCAGCCCCATGATTTTCTTGGTCGTTCTGGTCGTCAAGTTCCGATTCTCGTGGGTGTAGTCCGTCGTTTCGTTGCGATTCATTCTCATTCAAGTCATTCATCATAACAAGCAAAAGGAAAAAAAGAAAAAAACTGATGAAAAGGAGAAGAAAAAAGGGGGACACCCCTAGCTCGCCAAGCCCACCCGACTGATCTTACACCAAGTCATCTCATTCTCACTTCTGCCCTGATAGGTGAAGGTCGGTGCAGCAGACAAGTCGACGCAAGGAAGCAGCAAGGTAGGTATTATGGGAGCAGAGGACGAGAACAAGAAAGTGAGAATCGGGAGGATGATGAAAAAAGGAGAGAGAAAATAACCCTGGGGTATCATGCCATTATTCACAATCTTGTTGTAGCCTGGGCCGAAAGAGGAAAGGAAATTGGTCCCTCCCGGTCTGGACCCGGTCAGATAAAAAGACCAGTCGGTCGTTAGAGAAAAGAAAAAGAAAAAGAAAGAAAGGCAGAGTGGTGCAGGAGCGAACTTGGTTGGAAATATCGACAAGGAAAGAAAATATGAGAGATGGAGTTGACGACGAATCGGGCTAGGGCCGAGTGTCCGAATTGGCCTCTCTGATGTGCCATCTCATGGCTTGGAGAAGTTGAATTTGGTTATGGGTACCGCTGATCGTTGTTTTGGTTCCACGAGAAAGCTTGCAAGGTGGGCGTGTCTTATGGCTGGCATGCCAACAGTAGTGAGCGTCACAGGAGCCGAGGTGTGTATGTGCGTGGTAGGGAGGCCGACTTGAACGCTGGCTGTGTGACATCGAACCACCCTGGATGTGTCTATTTGGATGACTCCGGAGGTGTAGGTTCGCTGGCCTCTGTGATTTCGGCAGGCTGCATCACCGAGACAGAGGCCGGAGCAGGCGGCGTGTAGAAGACCTCTCTGAATCTGGAGGCAGCTGGGTATTTGGGGAAACGCGTTTGTGTTAGTTCACGTTCTCTTGAGCTTGTGGGTTCGACATCATCACTGGCGGAGGAGAAGGGGGCAAGTTTGGTTGATAGGCCGGGGGCTACTAACCTTCAGCGCTTTGGAAGTGGATTTCGAACGCTCCCGCTTTGTTCTGCCTCATCCTCTCCTCTCGGTATCGCTTGCAGAAGACGTAAAGCTGAATGTCCTTCAGCCATACCACATACTTGCCCTTGCGCTCGAGCCACGTCGGAGACTGAGATTGGTGTGTAACTACGACACCGAGACAAGGGTTCTGTTAGCTGGGTGAGCAGAGCGAGGGATAACAGGAAAATGTGCAGGGGAGCGCGATCCTACCAAATGCAGTCCAAATGGGACACTGTTTAAGTTCGCCATCTGCGACCGCCGCATGCAGTCGGATGCCCCCGGTCTCGGTCTCGCGGTACACGATCAAAGAGTGCTGGAAATCGTCGTCCAAGATTCGTCTAGAAATAGAAATAGAAAGCGTTGCAACTGTCAGTCGTTTCGCCGGGGCCCTCTCAAAGTTTGACCCCATAGGTCCGAATTTTAGCATGAAAAGGCACCGGGGAGGGGAGTATGAATTGGAACTCACGCTTGAAACAACCGCCTCTCGCCACGCAGCTTGTATTCCTCAGGGTTGAGCTCAACCGAGAGGATGCTGTTGGCCTTGAGGGCGACAAATGTGCAGTGGAACAGCACCAAATCTTCCCAGGCCAGGAAGCAGAGGGCTGCCCAGGGCTTGCCGCAATGCTGAGTGGTGCTCCATCGCTTGAGCTGCAGGGCGTCGCCGCTCTGCCTAATGCACAGCTCGTGGACGCCCCTCAGGCAGTAGAAAGAGGCGCCATTGTAGTAGTGGCGGACCAGGATGAAGGGGGACTTGTTGGCCGGGTTGAGGTAGACCGAAACGGCGATGTTGTCATTGTCGAACAGTCTGACACTAAAGTGTTAGCCAGGTCATGAGGCATGATAGGCATATCTCGAATAAGATTTCCTTACCGTCTGAACAGCATCCTGGAGTCCGGAGGGATTCTCATGACCTCGCCGAGAGACGAGTACGGACCATGTGTTTCCGAGCTGGGAGGAGTCGAGTCAGCACGGTGTTGAGTGGAGTTCGGAAAGGTGCCGGTGTTGGAAGATAAAAACAAGAACCAGGACATACCGTCGGTGGCGTTTGGTTTTCAAGGTTGTTCGAGATGGCAGGGGTCGCGAGAATATCTCGGTGGCCCAGTGGTCATTCTGAGGACAAAAACACAGAAGAGAGAAGAAAAAGAGAGAAACCCGGAAGTTGATTAGCAAATTGTCAATATTTCTGAGGTTGTGTACCTGCGGCGTATGGATATGATGAGCTCACTCTATCACGGGCACCCATCTGCATCAGTGCCTGGCTCGTCACGACTGGGCCGACTTGAGCTGGCGGACGTGCTGAGGAGCGGCGTCAGAAACGTTAGCTTCACCCTGGGCAAAATCGTTGCTTTGATTGCCCCCCTCATATGCAACAGCAAACTAATGGTAAGGAAACATACGGATGCCCCTTTCTTCCCTCAGCTTCAGAATCCTTTCCTGCAATATGTCTAGTGTGTTGAGGTCGAACTGCGGCGATCTGCGACGAAAGGCAAGGTAAGTCAGGACACTAGCCAAGGACGTACGAGGGTGAACAAAGGAGGACTCATACCTCGTGAGCAGGTGTCCCAGGAGCGTGAGGAAATGGTTGTAGAGCGTAAACCGCTGGGGCAGGGCGATCTTCCCTTCGCCAGACATGGTATGGTACATCTTGCGCCAGCGGAGCTCCCTAGAGATTGTCTTGTCCTCGTAGAAGGCCGTCATGTCCCGCAGCGTCTTGCAGAGACAAGGCAGCAGGACGTTCAGGTAGTTGAGTACCGTGGGGAGGCGCTGGATGTGGACCTGCGACTTATCGGCGAGCTCCCGCAGAAGCCGGGCGGACGCGCGGACCTCGTCGGCCACGGAGGACATGTAGGCGTGGTGGACCTCCGGGATGGCGGCACGGAGGCCATCGAGACCCAGGGCCACCCGGTCCGCCCGCTCAGCCTCAGTGCAGCATCCCTGTAGGAGATAGAGCGGGCCAGGTACACCCGGGGTGAGGTTGTAGTCCATCTTTCAGTAGCTCGTCCTCCTGTACCCAACAGGCCAACAAGGATCAACCGGATTCGGTTGTGCTGGACTCAAGCCTGGGCCTGAACCTGAGCTGCTCGAGATGTGGTCCGAAATGTGATCTGAGATGTCGGAGTTCGAAGGTGTGACAGCCTATCGGCGCGTGTTCACGGGGAAGGACATTGTCAAGTAATGGGTATGTCATTGATTCCTCCTGGCACTCGAGAAATCGAGGCCCTCAGCCCTCCTCGTCCTCCTCGTCCTTCTCACCTGGGCGAGAAGAAGCAGCGCTTCGGATCGTTCGAGCAGCAGGTAGCTGGGCCAATGCAGACAGTCGAACGATAGGAACTGGACGAAGTAGTGCGGCTCAACTGGAGGGAGGGCAAGGTTCGATATTATACGAGAAGGTTGCAGACAGGGGATGGGAACAAACGGGGCAGAAGAGGCAAGGAGAAAAGATAAAAACCGTTAAAATAAAAATAAAAACCGTGCGTGAGAGAGAGAGAGTCCGGGCCACACCCGCATAAAGGGTTTCCACAAAGACGGCAGGTCGTTCGCTTCTGGGCCGATGGCCGGGATTACGGCCGCCCTACAGCAAGAAAATGGGTTCGGGTTGCAGGTGCTTGCAGGCAGGGCAACTCTCAGTGGCTGACAAAGTGACAATGAAATTTCAAGAAGCGCCTGCAGGGAAGAGGATACGCGCCATATATGCCTGGCTGCCCAACCGTGCAAGCCTACAGACTGGTGAATCCGGGGCCTCTCCCTTTCTGAGGTGTCTAACCGCTGAAGTTTGCGACTGTATGAGGCGGAGATGACTTTGGTAGGACTTGGTGGCAACTGGTTAAAAGTGTTTGGCGATGATACTAGAAAATCAGGAGACGTCGGGTAAGAATGGCTGCTCCTGCATCCATGGGCTTCTAAGCTGCTGTTAAAAAAGAGTGATACGGGTTAAAGTGTCTGGTTGGAGAAAGCACGCAAAACACCCAGCTCGCTCCAATTGGCCTGGCCGGATCTGATGCAACGGGAATGTGCGTGGGATGATGCTGTCGCTGGGGACGTAGGCAGGCAGTAAGATAGACAGGGGGGTAAACAGGTAGGTATTTAGGAGAGGTATCTGCTTGGACATCTGCTATGTCGGCTCATATCAACTAGCTCGCGAATCTTCACTCCTCCAGTCCTCCGGTCGTAAACAAGGGAAGTCGAGAGGGGTAGAGATGACAGCCTGAACACCTCAAACTGTCTACCGGCTGCGCGCAAGAACTGCTGCAGAATGCAGCTGCCCACAGCGATGGGTTGCAGAAGCTGCACAAGTTGCAGACAGGATGGGGTCGCTGATATCCGGTCCGTGGACTCAGCGAGTGCCACGAAGTCGACAGATGGCACCCGACTTCTTTTCTGTACCGTGTATGGATGCCAAAACACATGCTAAATGAAGGCAAACCTGTTCGCCCACATTCCCGCGTCAGAAGACGTGCATTACACATTTGTGGGAGGACCATTGAGAGGAGAGAGGTGCAGGAGTCGGCAAGGGAGGGGGAGACCAATGGCAGAAGGCGGCCATGCGTGCTATCCGTACTAGCTGCGGGCACTTGCTCAGTTGTAGTCCGGAGCCCAGCCAGATCAGCTGCCTTCGTCGCCAGCCATAGAGCTCCCAGGCTCCGGAGCCATGTCCCACTTTCTGTCCTCTATTTGTGTCCCTCCTGGCGTGGCCTCTGCATGAATAATTGCAGCGTAAGAATGCAGATTGGTGCTACGTGTTTCAACGCGGAGGCAGGCAGCGGCCGGATTGGCCGGGCTTGTACAACTGTGTACACCCATAGTAAAATGTGGGTTGAGGCATATTAATGAGGGCGACAAACCATCGCGAGACAAACTTGTGCACGCGGCTATCTTGGAAGTTGTAGAAGAGCTGGTAGGGAATGATTGGGGAAAGTTGGGAACTTCCGTAGATAGGAGACCTTGCGCTACATCGAAAAATTTGAGATGAAAGCACTAGGGCCTCGAAGAAGTTAGGGTGCAAGGGACTTGAGTAACTCGAGTTGAGCTGAGAGAATAGAAGAGAATTTCGTCAAATACCATGCCTTGTCTGTCTAGGTATGCTTAAGCCGCTCAACGGCTCTAATGGCTTGGTAGGCAGTAACTACTGCGAGGTACCTAGTATCAGTAACTTCTGCTGGAAGCTGATGTCCGACCTTTGGTAGTGCCACAACTTCTCGGAAGCAGCCTGCGGTCATCATGCAGCACAGTTTTCCCAAGTGGTAAATTGCGGTTTCTGTTGATCCTCAGTTGAGCCAACCCTGCTGCCTGCAGCCCACAGAACTTGCAGTGGGCTTAGTCGTGTACTTTCCGGACTGAACTTGTGCTGCATGAGTGTTCCGGCCGGACTCACGCGTACCGCGTCCTTACCGCGCTTCAAGCATAAGCAGGGTTGGTAGCGGCAGAGCGGGAGCAATGGAAGGAAGGGACGAATCCACGATTGACATGACCGACGCTGGCTGGCTGTCGGCGGTGACCCGATAACTGACCTGAATGAATCCGCGGTCCGATCTACTGCTGATTGCAGGAAGCGGGAACAGGGAGTAGCGCCGGCTGCTGCCGCATCAAAGTCAGAGCACAGAAACCTGATCAAAGTAGGTGAAAGAAAAAGTCAACGCTGATCGAATAAACTTCGATGGACTGGACGGCATCGTACCAGGACCTTGTAAGAGTAAAGGATTCGAAGTGTGTGGATAGCGGCTGGGCTGGCCTAAATATGAAATATGAATAGATGACCCTCAGAATGATATCATGTCCAAGGCAGACAGGCAGCAACTTATTGGCTTGCTCAAACGCTGGACACCCCCAAACCAATACAGCAAAAATTCTCAAGGGTGGAACGCAGTGGTTCCGCGTTCTTCAGCCCTGAGCATATGCCTACGGACTGACCTTTCTATATGACTCACCAGGAGACCCCAGTATCTCAGTCAATACGGGATATAATACACAGACCGCGGAGATTCGTTCCATTAAGGGTCCTCCCCCCGGATCACCGGAGTCGGCCGGTTCCATGCTTACTTATCACCGTCAAGCTTCGGTAAACCTCTGCCGTGATCCGGCCCGAGGCACACACGAGATCCGGAGACATCTGGATCTCAAGTTGACACATGGGCTCTCTCAAAGCATGGACTCGGGGACATGAGATTGCGGTCGTCGACTTGCAGAATTTCTTCCACAACGAGGGGCTAGCCACCATTGGCCCTTCAGAGCTCGATGCTGACATCAAATTTCCGCGCGCCAAGTCTTTGCCTCCTGGGCACGGACTTCGACTCTCACTCGACGGACTCAAGAGAAGAAAAATGACAACAACAGCAGGCTCGCAATTCTTCTCCCTGCTGCCTCGAAAACTAAAACCTCATCACCCTCGGTGGCATTCATGGTAAGATTGAAGACAGGAGACGTGAAAATATTACTTGTCGGAGGGCAAGAAAGAGACCGAGTCCCTCTGGTAGTACTGCTAGGTTTTCCAGCAGATCTTCCAGTCTTGGCCGCTCACCGTTGTCGGTTACCTCTCCCGGCCGACCCCGAGTGAAAGCATAAACAAAAAATTCGACAAGCGCTGGTCCAACGGCGCTCATCTCGCCTATCACAGGGGGAACGCTGAGCGGGGACTTGCCAGCCCATCCTTGCCATCAAGAAAATTCCGCAAATGAAATCAGAGCGAACTGACAGGGGCCGGGAAGGGTTCCACTTTGGGGGCTGAACGCTTGCAGGAGCTGCACGAATTGGCACGCCCAATTTCGAACTCCACACCCACTTCCCCCCAAGGAAACGAAACGAAACGAAACAAGAAACCCCAAAAAAAAAACTCAAGGTTGACTCGGTTGGCGTGCTTGACAGCCCGTACGGAGTAGTAGGCGAGTGGGCTGAGCGAGTGCTCAGCAGCGCCAGCTATCTCAGGTGGTGCTACACTACGGAACACTCTCCTTCTTTCTCTATGCCATTCTGCCACTCTGCCAATGATCGTCATGGCATCAACCAGGTCTGGCTCGATTGTCCGAGCCAAGGCTTACGATCACCCGTCCAGAGACGGCATCCTGGTCAGGCTGGTGCCACTCCAGTCTCCACCGACCCGGCCTTCCTCCCGCCATTTGGTCTTTTTGCTAGTCCGGGTTAGGTATGACTCTCCCAATCTCTGGGCACAAGACCGTGATGGGAGGATGACACTGGATGGGGTGAGGAGAAGAGGCCCAGCGAAGATGGACGGATGGCTCAGGGGGGTTGGGCACTTATTTTAGAAGGAACCGCAGCCTTATTTGGTTGCCGCGTGCGCCCGTAGTATGATGTGAATGATTGCTTGGTACGGAGAAAGTGGGCAAGATAGGGACGAATCCTTCCATTTCCTTTGCCTCTCTTTCTCCCCTCCTTCTATCACTTCTCTTTCAGCCCAGCTCCAGGTGCATCTCACCGTGTGAACTGATTTCCTGTCGGTTGACGCCTCGCCTGACTGGACGTCGCGATCCTCGGTCCTTGGATGAACGCGGTCCTCTTAGGAAGTCCCCAGACGAAGGAGAGCGAGAAAAACACGCCGCCGCCGTCCCACAATCGCGTGCGAAACCAAAAGCAAATAATTAATTAAGGAAAGAAAAAAAAGGATGCGCTTCTCCCTCCTCCCCGCAGCCGCCCTCGCGGCTGTGGGCCTCCTCCTCCCAGGCCTCGTGTCTGCCACACGCGAATCGCTCCCCGAGCTGAGGAGGACAGTGCCGGAGTCGTTCATCCCAAAGGAGACGGGCCATGGCCTTGTCGCCGACGCCGACCTCGTCGACGAGGGGGTCTCGCCGGTTCCGACTTCGCCCCCTCGCCCGGAGTTTGGGGAGATGGAGCTGGTGAAGCGCCTGACGGGCTATACGATGGGCACGGACACGTGTGGCTTCGTAGCTTCGTATTGGAGTATGTGAAGGACTGTCGATTGATTTTTGTCCTTTTTTTTTTCTATAGCTTTCTCTCTGGGAGAAGCCCAGGTCTAATCTTCTTGATCAACCTCGATAGGTAACGCATTCACCTGTGTCCGAGCAGGCGCAACCTGCTCCAACGACGGCCAGTACATTGGCTGCTGCTCAACAGGGACCTGCACGGCCATCAAGACGCAATGCATCCCCTACTCGGCTTCGTTGTCGGGCGCATGCAACAGCACCACGGGTGCCGCAATCTTGTGCTGGTAAGGACCACTTTCCTTCAGCTCAGCAACTCTCTTTTCAGTCTCAAATAGCAAAAGACGCACTCTTCTCTGACCCCCTCCCCGGAACAGCTCAACCTCGACCCGAGATCTCTGCTATTCTTACACCTTCTCGACCACGGCTTCCCCCGGCCGAATCCTGACCATGGTGAACTGCGACACCAAGTCGGGCGTGGGCCTGCTCCTCGACTACCCACCCGAGTTCACCCGCAGCACCTCGTCGACCTCGCCGACGTCGACCTTGCTGCGCACAACGTCGTCCACGTCGTCGTCATCCTCGTCCCGCACCAGCTCCTCCTCAACCACCACCACCACGCAGGGCAGCGCCGGGGCGAACACGGGGAACGGCTCCGGCTCGCAGGAGTCGTCTCAGTCCGCCCCCGTGGGCGCCATAGCGGGCGGCGTGGTGGGGGGAGTCGCCGTGATCGGCCTCGCCGCTGCGGGCATCTTCCTGATGGTCCGCCGCTCCAAGCGGAAGGACGCCGCCGCGAGTAGCAGCAGCGGTGGGGGCAGCCCGGGCGTCAACCCGGGCTCGCCGCCCGGCCCCGGGGGAGTCGGACCCGGACCCTCGCCGAGCCACACCTTCCCGCCCAACAGCCCCTACCCTGGCGGCCCCGGGTCGGCGGCCCCCCCAGCAGGGCCCTATGGCGGGGTTTACGGCTACAACCCGGGCGCCCCCGGCGGCTCCCCGCCAGGTGCTGGCGTGCCGTACCTTTACCCGCCCCCCAACATGGCTATGGCCATGGCGCCCAACGGCCAGCCCATGATGCACCCGCAGCAGCCGCAGTGGGGCACGCCACCACCGCCCGGCGCGACTAGCCACAGCAGCATGTACGGCTTCCCGCCGTCGTCGCACCACAGCGGGTCGCCGAACATGCAGTCAACGTCGCCAGTGCCCTTTGGGACGGAGCAGTCCGCGTACCAGCAGCAGCAGCAGCAGGCGTACGCGGGGCAGCAGGCATACCACCCGCATCAGATGCAGGGGGGAGGTAAGTTTGTCAACCGGACCGAGACAAGGCAGATGAACAAGACTCTGTTTTCGCTAACTAATTGATCCTATTTTCTAGCCTACCCAGGTCCTCAATACTAAGACCATGCGTCGTATATGAACAAGATTCCGAGACCAAACCCGATATGTGAAAGGGTGGGGAAGGGAATTTGAGAGACATGGAAAGAACAAACTCTGTGACAAACTCTATGATTTTGGTGTCACTGCCAGCACCGCAACCCATCCCTTCTATCTGCATGCGTGTGGCTTGTAACGCAAATCATTTTCTCCATTGCCCGCGGCGTTTCGCAGTCCGGCTGCTTCGTACAAATAGAACTTAATGAAATATTTTGATACCCCCCTAATTTCTCAGTCTCACCACCTCCCAATCTCTCCGTCTCTCAGTTTCTCTACGGAAATAGCACGAGGGACACATTGGATACGTGAGGATAGCCTTTTGCTGCAGACACCCGTTTCGGGTCTCATAATCCCATCTAGTGCTAGAGCGCATTCAGACCGAGGGGTGGGTAACACCAACATCACCAACCACCCCCCTCTAGCTAGACAGACAGAAGCTGTGCCCCCCTCTCACTCTGTCCACAAACACTCACAACATTTTCTCCACCATCTATCGACAATGCCTCTATCCTATCCTGTGTAGAGTATCTTATGTACACTAAGCTATGTACAAGCAGTACCTTCCTTCCTCCCTGCTCTCTTCTAGGGTTTTAGAATCCTGACATTGGGCGCTCTCGTCCGTCCCTCTATGTTCAGTGACAGACAGCCGCTCAACGAATACAAGCCAGCCCATACCCGCGAAGCTCTAAAGACAATGCTACCCCTTATGAAATGCTTCCTACAGAGTTCTATGCTGCCCTCCGAATGGTGGAGTCTGAGCTTCCAGAAAGAAGGACGAGTGAATTGAGAAAAGAGAGAGGAAAAAAAGAAGAAAGGGAAAGAAAAGTTGGAACCCCTGTCCAACCTCAGATCAGAACAGAAAGAACAAAAAGTGTTCCCATGTCTACAGAAGGAAACAGCAGAGCAGCTCAAAGACCCACCAGGCCGATTCATCCCCCGCCGCCGCAGAATCAGCTTCCTAGTCATCCACCCTCTCCAGCTCATAGAACAGCAGGTAAACCTCCTTCTGCATGCCCAGCACGTCCTTGGTGGTCGCCTCCTTGATCTTGTCATCGCTGAGCCGCCACCACATATCGCTCTGCTTCTTCGCCTTGCGCCTCTGCTGCTTCGGCGGGCCCGGGCCCGGGGTAGGGGTAGGGGTAGGGCTCGGACTGGCGTTGTCTGCCGCAGCCGCAGTGGCGGCAGCAGCAGCAGAAGCAGCATCAGCGGGCCCGGAGCCGCCAGGGGTCTTGCCGGCGTGCCTGCTGCCGCTCCCGCTCCTCGAGGAAGGGTGCGAGATGCGCGAGAGCGTCGACCGCGCCACAGACCTCAGGCTCGACGTCTCGCCGCCGTCCTTTTCCTTTTCCCTGTCCCTGTCCCTGTTCCTCGGCGAGGACGTCGGCGCGGGGCCCAAGCCCGCCAGCCGCGAGGCGCTGCTCGACGGCGACGACCCGCCGGCCGCAGTCGGGGCGGGCGAGCTCCTCGCGCTCACCGTCGTCGTCGTGGTCCAGCCCGCCGCGGAGGAGGAGGGGGGCACGAGGTCGGCCGTCGACCCGAGCGGGCTCGGCGCCGGCCCGGGGCTGTCCGCCGGGCCCCCCTGCGGCGTCGCCTCGATCCTCGGAGTCGCCGCCGGGCTCCCCGCGGCCGAGGCCCTCGCCGACGACCGGGTGGCGCCCCCGCCGCCGTACACGCCCGAGAACGGCGGCGTGTGGGGCGTCGAGTAGGGAGGGTAGATGTTCTGGCGCCGGAAGGACTCGTAGTGGCCGCTGTGGTGGTTGCCCTTGTGCGTCACCACGGCCAGCAGCTTGTAGTTCCTCCGGTCCAGCAGGCCGCCCAGGGCCAGTCGCTCGGGGAAGGCCACCTTGGCCGAGTTCTTGAGCGACTGGTTCCCCTCGTACGTCGACCGCGACAGGTGCACGGCCAGGACCTTGGGGAAGCTGGTCATGCGGATGTGCCGGGCGATCCGCCTCCGCGGCGCGTGGCGGGCGTCTGGGAGCAGCTTCTTCACCGCGCCGAAGCCGCCGCCCTCGGCCTGGAGCGCCTCGAGCGCCTCCCGCCCCCTCTCCGGGTCCGTCGCTATGGCCCTCTCCAGCGCCTCGATGCCCCTGCCCGCCGCCTCCTTGTACGAGGCCGAGGTGGAGCGCGCCCGCTCCTCGGAGAGCTGGTCCCTTGCGTGCACTAGCCTGCAGCGCTCGCACTTGAAGTCATCGATGTACTCCGTCTTGAACATACCGTCGAAGCAGGCGTTGAGCGTCGTGGAGGCCTGGGGCACGTTGAGCGTCAGGGTGCAGAAGGTCGCCTCCGTCGGGCGGGGCTTGAATCCGCAGCTCTGACACTCGATTTGCGATTCGAACCGGCCCTCCATCGGGAAGCCGTCCTCGTCGTCCTTGTCTTCAGCTTCAGCGTCTGCTTCTGCTTCTGCTTCTGCTTCTGCCTCTGCTTCTGCCTCTGCTTCTACCTCGGCCTCTGCCTCTGCCTCTGCCTCTGCCTCTGCCTCTGCCTCTGCCTCTGCCTCTGCCTCTGCCTCTGCCTCTGCTTCCGCTCCTTCCTCTTCCCCAGGTTCCTCCCCCTCCCCCGCCTCCGCGCCATCCTCGGCTGCCGCGGTCCGCACACCAGTCGGGTCCATCACGGTCCCGTTGAGGTTCGGCCGCCCGCCGCTCCCGGGCGCCCTCCCCTCCCTCCTCCTCTGGCGGCGCGCATACCTCCTCGCCCTCCTGCCGGCGTGGTACTCATCACACAGCCGCTCAGCCACGACCTGCAGGAACTCCTGCGCGTCCTGCTGCTGGCGGCTGATGCGCTGGCGGAACGCCTGCTCCAAGTCCCTCACGAAGGGGAGCGCCGACGCCGTCTTCTTGTATATGGGCCTCTCGTTGAGCCGGTCCAGGATTCGCTTGAGCCCCGACGTCACCACCCCGGCCTGCAGGCCGAGCACCTTCCACTCCGGCATCGGCTTCCTGCCGTTGCCGTTGCCGTTCGTCGTCGCGGCCGCTGCCGGGGCGAGGCGTCGTCGGCGGCGGCGGCGGCCACCGTCTGCGGCGGCACTACCG
>PYSP01000255.1:24798-56461 GCA_003049395.1 Pseudohalonectria lignicola
CCCCCCCCTCCTCCTCCTCCTCCTCCTCTTCCGATTCCTCTTCTTCCCGGAAGTCCGCCGGCACCGGTTGCGCGTACAGCCAAGCGGCGTCGTCGAGCCCCCGCCTGTGCGTCTCCCTTATGAGGTAGACCCTCAGCTCTCCCAGCCCGGCCAGGGCCTGCAGGACAGAGTTGATGAAGCAGTCGTTTGCCGGGTTCGCCAGCCCCACCACCCCTCTCTTCCGGGAGCTGCTGGAGCGTGTGGAAGAGCCCTCCCCGCCGTCGAGGAAGTAGGTCGGTGCGAAGACGTAGACGAGGGTTATAGCCGCCAGCGACGCCCCGGCCGCGTAAGTCGCGACCGTGAGGGACTTCTCCGGCATTATTGTTTGCTTGCTCCCCTTGTTCTTTTTGTCTCCCTCTTCTCTTTCTCTTTTTCGCGCTCTCTCTCTCTCTTTGTTCTTCTTGTCTCGGTTCAGCATGGAGCTGTGGGTAGCATCGGGCCCGGTGTCGGCTATTCTTGGGGCCTAGTCAGGCTGAGGGGTAGGTATGGATGGATCGCCGTTCTCGGAAGAATACAAGGATGGAATCATGAAGAGAAGCTGTTGGGCCTAACGCTGTGCTGGTCACTGCCAAAGTGCTCTGGCTGGGAAAGGGTGATGATGAGGCCCGTTTGTAGCAGCTAGTCGGCTGGGAAAGAAGATTTATTTCTAAGCTTCTTTTGCCATAATATCGAGGCCCTTGTCGTTTACTCGACGGCGTACTGGAAGTACCTAGTGGGATGCCCTAACAAAACGAAAGGCAGCCGTCTAGATGGGATTGCGACACACCATACAACCCTTGAACTTCAAATAACCGATGTTGTTTGAGGCCGTGGCATAGACAAACAAAGAACAAGAAAACCGTAAGGGAGTGATTCCAATCGGTTCTCCCGGAAGCAGAAGAAAAAAACCCAAAGAGTCAAGTGAGTTCCTCCCTGGTGGATCACGGCAATGGGGGAAAGAGACAGTGGAGGATGATAGCATGGGGAATGCTTGGTTTGGGGAGGAAGTCCTATGGATGGTGGCCTGGAGCAGTATGCCATCGCGGCCGAATTGGAACAAAAATTTGATCGATGGGTGGTGAGCTTCCATGCCGGCAAGCTAGCGTAGCCGCTAAAACCGCTAGATCGTCGTTGTCGCTAGCGAGGGGAAAGACAAGCGCCCCAGTCCGGTCCCTATTGTTGCTGCCTATGAAGTGATACTAACAGGCATCCTTCAATTCGGAGTCCTAGACCGTTAACACCTCCCTTCTATGTTCCCTATTTGGCAGTGAATAAAATTCGAGGCTCCAGCGGGTATCTAACATGTTGAATCAATTCCATGTCATCCGAGGGAACAAGGTTCACAACAACGAGATGCCCAGGTAGGTAGGTACCAATTATTTCACAGGCGTACTGTTTGTGTGAGTTATCGGGGAGTAATATCCCGATCCTACGGAAGCATCAACGCCTTATGGTGTGCTGAGCACGCTAATCCCACACTAAAAAAAAGCCCAACTTTGAGCATCCCGGTGGCGCTTTCCGCGGGCATATCGGTAGAATAATCCAGGATCCTCCTAACGATGGCTTCTAGATCTCAAGTACTGCATAACAGAAGAGATGATGTACCACAAATGAGATAGAACTTGAGCGAATGCTAATCCCCGTTCAGGAACCAAACTTTACCTATCTACGAGCACTGGTAAGTAGTAAACTTTCAGGCAGGGTTCTCATCCTTGCAGAGGACTCGTTAGGAGCCTGACAGATGGAAATGGACTTTTACATACGTAGAGCATTTTCTCAACTTGAGGCTGCAATGGCTTGATACACTTTACAGAGGGAACACAAGAGGTAAGGGAAGTTACCCCTTGCCTAACAAATACGTATCAATTTCTGCCTCGTTGCCATCAATGACCTCAACGCAAGCAGATACATCGATTACTCTCGGTGTCCAATTCGGTATATTCGGCCGCATCTTCGGTTAAACACGGGGGGTCCCCACCTGGTAAGGTTCTTCGGCATCGGGAGGCAAACGGTAACACCTTGACAATCGACAGCTCACACATGAATTGTTTTCGCAGCTTGTGCCTCAGACAATAACATAGTAAGGCCTCCCTATGGAGCCATTCTCCGCTACTCAGCTACTCTCAGCAGGAAAGCGAGGCAACGAGGCAATTGGATTACTAGTACCCATAATCCCCCACCAGCCCAGGTACAAATCGCACACCAAAGGACAAACCATTCATTCATATCCCACCACAACGTCTCAAGTCTTCACATCCGGCTCATCCCGCCCGACGTACTCCTTGAACTTGAGTAGCTCCGTCGCCATCTTGATCTCGGGCTTGAGGAAGTCCTGCGCGTCCATCTCGAACTTGGACGCGTCGTCCGTGTGCTGCTCGACGTACAGCCGGATCGTCGCGCCGCTCGAGCCCGTGCCCGAGAGGCGGACGACGATGCGGCTGCCCGACGAGAATTTGGTGTAGAGGCCCTGGTTGCTCGAGACGGACCCGTCCAGGTCCGTGTACGAGAAGTTGCCGGCCTCGGTGACTGTGCGGTCTGATGAAGAGGAAAGGGGGGAATGAAGAGAGATGATGGAACCCCTTTGGTTTAGCTCAGTGTCTCGAAAGAGAAAAAAAGGGGAGGGTGGAAGGGATGACATTTTCGTCAAATCTTACCGCCAACTTTGCTCCCCACAAACTTCTCATCCGCAACCAGGTCCTGTAGCGTGCCGACGACCTTGTTCGCCCCGTCCGAGTCCACATTCTCATAGTCGTATCTTGTGAAGAAGGTTCGGCCATACTCGCGCCAAAAGCCCAGCTGAATCTGCTTGATGCTCGGCGCGACGTCCGGGTTGGCGACGCCCAGGCCGGCGATGATGTTGAGCCACGCGACGATGGCCCACAGCCCGTCCTTCTCCCGGATGTGGTTGCTGCCCGTGCCGAACGACTCCTCCCCGCAGATGGAGAGCCTGTCCGCGTCGAAGAGCGCGCAGAAGAACTTCCAGCCTGTCGGCACCTCGTAGCAGCTCAGCCCTTGCTTCTTGGCCACCAGGTCGACCGCGCCCGACGTGGGCATGCTGCGCGCCAGGCCGTACACGCCCTGCTCCTTGAAGTAGGGGATCAGGTGCGCGTGGTGCGCGATGATGGCCAGGCTGTCGCCGGGCGAGACGAACGCCCCGGCCCCGTAGATCATGTTGCGGTCGCCGTCGCCGTCCGAGGCCGCGCCGAAGGGTATCTTGCCCGCCTCGACCGCGTCCACGAGCGACTTGGCGTACACCAGGTTCGGGTCCGGGTGTCCGCCGTTGAAGTCTGGGCTGGGCTCGCAGTTCTGCGTGCTCTCCGGCCCCAGCCCCAGCTCCGTCTGGAAGATGGCGGTGCCGTAGGGGCCTGTGACGCCTGAGAGGCCGTCAAAGAGGACCTTGAAGTCCGAGTTGGCCGCGAAGAATTTCTTGATCAGGTCGAAGTCGAAGATGTCCTTGAGCATCTCGACGTAGTCGGCCGTGCTGTCGACGATCTCCACCTCGAGGCCGTCGTATGTCTGCGTGCCGATGGTGCTGATGTCGATATCCGGGATGGGGGCAATCTTGTATGACGTGAGCGTCTTGGAGGTCTCGTAAATCTTGTTGGTGATGGATTCAGGGGCCGGACCGCCGTTGGCCAGGTTGTACTTGATTCCAAAGTCGTTCTTGGGGCCTTTGTTACAGCGAGTGGGCAGTGGCTTAGCGGATGTGTCATAGTGCAAATCAAAGTAGAGCTATGTCGAGCGAAATATCAGAGCAAGGCTTCAATCCAACCTTACCTCCCGGGTTGTGGCTGGCCGTGAGCAGGATGCCACCAGTTGCCTTGCGCTTGCGGATGACATGGCTAGCCGCTGGTGTGGACAGGATGCCATTCTGGCCGACTAACAGCTTCTTGACGCCATATGCGGCACCGATCTTTGCGATCAGCTGGATGACCTCGGGATTCCAGTACCGTCCATCACCGCCGATGACCAGGAATGCGCCTTCGAGGTGTTAGTATAGGACTCTCAGGGCGGTGGACAGCCCGACATGCTTGCCTAAGCCCGCCGACCAACATATGTATAGGTGGTTTTCGTCAGTGGCTATAATAACATACCCTCAGCACCTTCGGGAATGGAAAGCAAGATGCTAGTGACGAAGGATTCGCTGTAGTGCGGCTGCTGGAAGACAGTGACTCTCTTTCGAAGACCCGAGCTATGAGGCTTGTCAGTTCAGGAGAGTCAATGGTGTGGAGGAGCTGCTTGGTGGGGTGAAGAGAGAACCGAGAGTTGGTATTGATATCACACTTACGTTCCGGGCTTCTGGTCCGTGAAGGACTTGAATTCAACCGTCTTGACGGACATGTTGCACAAGCCCGGGATGGAGGTAAAGCAACTGAAATCGCTGAACAGAAAAGCAAGATGAAGGGCGACAATGGGGAAATCAAGCGACTTTTCTATCAGCGGATCATGCATTTGGGGGGAGCTGAGAAAGCTCTCTTTTGTATCAAGGTGGGGCAGCTAAGGTTGGGGGCATCAGTGACCTCATGGCCTCCTCATGGGCTGCTTCTTGCCCGGGTGTTGTGGATGGTGGGGTTGGTGTGAAGGCAGAAGCAACGACTTGGAATTTCAAGCCAGCGACATGAATGAGCAGAACCAGGCTAAGCCGGGCAAATTGGCAAATCCAACAACTTGCAGCAGTGACTCAACGCTTTGGTTGTGAATTGCTATGGAAGGTCCTGGCCCGTCATTCCGAGATCTTGAGCATTTCCATGCTGTGTGGTCTTGGGGGCACCTGCAGAACGAAAACGTCTTTTCTCGTACAGCGGGAAAACTCACCCGACTTCGGCCGCTCAATCGCAACAGAATTGACGAATGAAAACTACACACGCCTCAACATGCCATCCTGTTGGATTGGCAGGACACCCCTTTCTAGATTACCTACCTCGAGAGATACCCAGATAGACCGTGCAGCAACCGAGCTAATTCTCTGTGACAGGCTTTAGGCCCTGATGGGGCCGCTGGAGTCCAAGATTGGGAGCCCTGAACGATCTAGACTAATAGTTTGGTAGAGAAGAAGTCATAACCCTGACCCTACGAAAAAAAACATATCCTTATAGAACCTCGCCTCCTTGATACTCTCCAAAATGTCGTCGCGCGCAAGATGCAACCCCTTCTTCCTCGGGGCCTTGGCGGCGACGGCCGGGGCCCACCGCTTCGCAGCCTCTTTGAGGGAGCTCACGTCCAATATGCGGTAGTGCAGGTGCTTC
The DNA here is from genome assembly GCA_003049395.1 of Pseudohalonectria lignicola. NCBI lineage: Eukaryota > Fungi > Ascomycota > Sordariomycetes > Magnaporthales > Ophioceraceae > Pseudohalonectria > Pseudohalonectria lignicola. The sequence goes on from PYSP01000255.1 coordinate 30,063, forward strand.
AGCACGGTCGCGTACGGGCCCTTCCTGAGGAACGCCGCGTCGGCGTAGACGCTGTTCCCGGCAAGGAGGGCGACGCGGGGCTCCGGCACGAACCTCCGGATGTAGGCGAGCAGGTCCTCCGCCGCCTTCTCGGGCGTCACGTCGGAGGCGATGACCCGCGCCGTGAGGCCGCTCTTGCCGTGCTGGCGCGTGCACCACTCGTTCATCGAGTCCATCCGCTCTTTGGTGTGATGCACGGCAACCCCCCAGCCGACCTCGTCGACCAGCTCGAGGTTGCCGTCCGTGATGAGGCAGAAGATCTCGATTATCTCTTCCTTGTCTGGGTCGAGGCCCGTCATCTGCAGTGATGAAGTTGTAGCCAGCGGCTTTAGCTCTTGATCTAACCCTTACATATACTTCCCTTTCCTAACACATGTTACACTGCAACTAGTTTCCTCTTCCTTAACTCTTCAGCAGTTCATGCTAGTGGCGACATGTTAAATCATCCCATCTCGCTTCCTTGCTCACCTCACAGTCGATCCAGACAAGAGGGTCTTTGATGCCTCCCATCTTGGTTCCAAGGGCAGTTGTTCTCCTTGTACGCTATTGGAGGAGAAAAGTGGTTAAGACGACCTCTGGGTTGCTTTATGTCTGTTGGCAGAGGTAACGTGGTATGCTTGAGGTGTACCTTGGAGACGAAGGCCGCGGGCTGCATGAATTTTTCTTCGTCGTAGGTTGGTAAAGGCTCTCCTGGCTGGATGGATGATTTATCTGACAGGCTCGATAGGTATGCTAGTTTTGCTTAAGTTGTATGATTTTGGATGCAAGTGGGTCCGCCTGTTTTGTCCGTAACATCCAGTATACCTACCTATTGGAACTGTAACAAATAAAAGATCCAATTGGCATCAACATGGCAATCAGCTAGTGTTTGCAATCACTCATCAGCTAGTGGTCTGGTCTTCAAGCATGCCAGCGGGGTTATGGCCCGGCTGTCTGATTAGGTAGGCATTAGTGGTATTAGTGCTACCAGGTATGTAACGTTAGACGTTGTCAACCATCCTCCTCAATGAAAACGCATGTCGTCCCCCCGAATCGTAGCTGATAACAGAAGGTGCTTGCTCGTTTCACCATTTCTCGAGTCAGGCCTCTCTCTTCCTTCACATGACAACAAGGGTTGTGTGAAAGACACCTTGATCCCACCTTGGGGTAAAAAGGTATCGACCACTGCCTACCTAGGTACCTAGATACCTAGCCAGGGACAAAATGGCAGAAACCCCAGAAGTCGTCCTGCCTCCACCCCCACCCCCAATGTCCGCCTCCCCGCCCCGCATCCTAGTGATCGGGGCCGGCTCCCGGGGCTCAACCTACGCCCACTCCGTCGTCAGCTCCAGCAACGGCCGAGTCGTCGCCGTGGCCGAGCCGGACCGCTTCCGGCGCGAGCAGCTGGGCCGGGAGTGCATCTGGTTCGACGAGCCCAGCCTCGCCGGCGAGGAAGGGGTCCAGTTCGAGGACTGGCGGGACTTCATCGCCTACGAGGAGCGCCGCCGCGCAAGGGCCGCCGCCGAGGGGGGCAATAACGTCCAGGAAGGCGTCGACGCCGTCTTCGTCTGTGTCCTGGACGAGATGCACCACGCCGTCGTGTGCGCCCTCGCCGGCCTGGGCGGCCTTCACATCATGTGCGAGAAGCCGCTCGCCACCCGGCTGGACGACTGCATCGACATGCACCGCGCCCTGCAGGACGCGGGCGAGCGGGACTCCGCCTCGGGGGGAGGAGGTTCGGGCCTGGTCTTCTCCATCGGCCACGTGATGCGGTACAGCCCGCACAATATGGAGCTCCGGCGGCTGCTCCTGCAGGAGCGGGTGGTCGGCGACGTCCTGAGCGTCGTGCACACGGAGCCCGTCGGCTGGTGGCACTTCTCCCACTCTTATGTGCGGGGCAACTGGCGGAGGGAGGACACCTCCGCCCCGAGCCTGCTGACCAAGTGCTGCCACGATGTAGACATCCTGCTGTGGTGGCTGTGTACGCCGCCGTCCTACGGACAGGAGGGCGCCCTGCCCCACCTCCCCTCCACCGTGGCCAGCACAGGGTCCAGGGAGCTGTTCCGGAGTGGGAGGAAGCCCGCGCTCGCGGGCGCTGCTACAAACTGCCTGAGCTGCCCCGCTGAGCCGTCGTGTAAGTACTCGGCGAAGCGGATCTACGTGGACGGGGACGGGACGGGCGGTCTCGGCTTGCGGAACGGGGAGTCGAGCAACAAAGGGTGGCCCATCAATGTCGTGGTCCCGGACATCGAGAGCTACGTGGACAGGGAAGAAGCAAAGGCCGCGCTGCTGGCCAAGCTGGCGGAGGACTACACGGCAGACACGCCGGAGGAGGAGGTCCGCCAGCGCAACTGGTTCGGCCGATGCGTCTTTGAGGGCGACAATGACGTCTGCGATGAGCAGGTCGTCACCATGAGGTGGGAGGAGGACGGCCGCGCCCCTCACAATAGCAACGGCGACGGCAACGGAAACATGAACGGCGGCAAAACAACGACACCACAGGGCCGGGGCGGCAAGACGGCGACCCTGCACATGGTCGCCTCCACCAAGAAAGTCTGCCAGCGCTTCACACACATCTACGGCACAGACGGCGAGGTCTACGCAGACTCCAAGACCATCACGGTCGAGGACTTCAACGCAGGCACTACGACGGTCCACCGGCCCCGGATGGAGAGCCTCGGCCACGGGGGTGGTGACAACGGCCTGACGAGGCAGTTCATCCTGGCCGTCGACAAGGTCAAGAACCACGGCTGGGCCGCCGACCGCGCCCAGAGGGAGATCGTCGGCTGCACCCTCGAGGAGGTTCTGAGGAGCCACGCCATGGTCTTCTGCGCCGAGGACGCGAGGAAGGGGGGGAAGGTCGTGGATTGGTGTGCATGGTGGGAGGACAAGGTGGTTGGGAGGCTTGGCGGTGCTTGAAGACGAAGGAGGTTTTTATTGAGTAGATCTCAGGTCGGGCACATGCTCAAGATCCCTACTCCCTTGGTTCCTGGCAAAAGACTAGGGGGGTTAGCCTACCTGAGTCGTGCTTCATGCTCCGCACAACTCCCCGTAGACCCTAGAACAAGCCGGGCCACCTTGAAGATTTCCCATCTTTACCTACTTACCTAGTGCAGATGGGCTGCGCCATCATTGGGAGATGGAGGAGGGTGAAGGCAACGAAGAAACTTGGACAGGACGACTTGACCTTGACCAATTGACGGATGATGATTGGGTCAAGTCCGCCGGTACTACTACGTACTAGGTCGGGCGGCCAAGAGTGTGCCAAATTCCCCCAGATTCTTGCTAAAATGCGGGGAAGCTCGAAATGAGGGGGAGCATATCAAACAGAGGCTGCCCCTAGCGCTAGGGGAGGTTACTTCGAATGGCGGACACTCCTCGGGAACCGCAACAACAACAAAACAATCCTCATGTTTAAAAGGATCAGCATTCTTCCCTTTCTCCCATGCTTATTCGCACTTCATTTCCATCCCCACCTCCTGTCTCTTCGGAATACCTGTCATCCATCTTAGGCTCGCATGCGATGTTCAAGATTTCTAGAGACAAACTGTTGTACATTCCGACACCACCTACCTACCTACTTACATACCAAACTGGCAATAGCCATAGTATCCAGCATCATCTCAGTGCTGGGAGCCTACCACGGCCATCCGACGCATTTGAGCGAATTAACTAGCAAACAAGACAAAAGAAACCCTTGCTCGAGGCTGTGCCATGCCTTACCTCCTGGTAAACCCCCAATCTCATACAATTCCTCGGTCTATACTAATGGCCTTGGTATCCTCTGTCCCCTCTAACCGCCTGTCTATGACGCGCTGAGTGCAGCGTTCGATCTTTCTCCCCTATAGTTTGGTGGATCTCGTGTTGCCGACTGTCCCCTTGCTTCATCTTTTTTGGTGGCATTACGAGGACTTCAGTCGCTGCTCGACTTGAAGATCCATCTCTGGTTCTCAGTACCCTCGGCGAAAGGCACGCCCTGCTCAAAGAGCTTCAGGACAACGTTGGAGAAGTCCTTGAAGAACAGGTCGCTGTCGTCGGCGTACTTCTTGACCCACTCCTTGAATTTCTTGTCCTGGACGAGAGCCATGTCGGTGGGCAGCATCATCAACGTCTTGGTGTTCTTGTCGACGTACTGTTTTTCGAAACACGGCGTTAGCATACATCCCGTAGCTGAAGAACGGCGCGGACTTTTTCCCTTCTTTTTCTTTCTTTCTTTCTTTCATTTCCGTTTCCCCCCACCGTCATTGAAAGACCAAAAGTCAGAAACTCACCTGCTTGGGGCCGTTCCACTTCTTCCACTCCCACTTGTCGTTGAGCAACAACTTGTAGTACTCGTTCGTCACGACAGTCGGTGAGAAGGTCCAGGGACCTTCGAACCCGCTTCGATCGGTGTGGCACCGTCCCAAGGCGTGGGCACCAGCAAGCGCAACGATCTCCTGGTCATTGAACCCCATCCGGTAGAAGATTTTCCTCAGGTGGTCCTGGCCCTGGGTGGCGTCCGGGAGGCGTCCGTCTGGGGTGCAGGCGGCGACGTCCCGGTCAGACCTGCCCGGTCGGTACGGGATCTTGGGACCCAGCATCTCCTGGATGGCGCAGACGCCACCGAGAATCCACAGGTCCGAGTAGGTGATCCATGGGAACTTTTCTGTTCGACAGCAAGAAGTATCCCTATCAGCAGTCTGACCTTCCGAGAGCTAGATTCAGCATTTTGGAACATGGTCGCTTACGCTTCACAGGCTCGAGGAAGTCGCGAGCATTCTTGAGACCAGCATTGGCGCCGTGGTCGGACTCGGGGGCGAACCGCATCGTGGCGCCGTTGCTGCCACCGGTGCCCGTCTCCTTGTCGTACGTGCCGCTGGCGTGCCAAGCCAGACGGACCAGGACGGGGCCGTAGCTGCCGTCGTCATAGTCCGAGTTCTCCTCCAGGCGGCTGGTGATCTCGTTATAGACTGCCTGGTAGTCCTTGAATTCGGGCTTGAAGATCTTGGGAGTCACCAATGCGCCTTGCTGGGTGTACCACCATCCAGCACCGCCTGCTGCGGCGGCGGCGCCTGTCAGCCAGATCCAGTACGAGCTAGAGCTCTTGGGTGGCTCCGAGGAGTAGAATCGGCGGCCGCCGCTGCGGAAGGCGGCACGGGGCGCACTCGTGGCGAAGGCACCACGAGCCGAAACGCGCGTGGCTGCGCGGACAAACTGACGGGAAGCTGAGGCCATCTAGAAGCACGCGAAATCACGGTCAGCCCCCGCATCACCCAGAGCTTCGGTATCGATACCTTCGAGCAATGCGATGAAGAATGTGCTGCCAGATACACACCTTGCACACGTATGGAAGCTGGAACAAATATCAGAAGAAAAAAGGCGGTAGGGAAGGGGGAGGGTCAAACCCTTTACTGCCCGGGGAGAAGCAGGCTTGGCAGGGAGATCAATGGGTGGTGGATGGGGAAAAAAAAATCAAAAGATCGGAACTTGGGTCGGAACAGCGAGGACGACGATAGAAGAAGCAAGAAGAATCCCGAGCCTTGGGAGACTGGCTGTAAATTCCATGGAAATACACAATTGCCTTTTAATGATTGGTCTGGGAATTCGATTTCAGGGTCCACACTCCACAGCCAGGTGGGCATGGGTAGGTAGGGGGATGTGTTGGCTGGGCCACTGTACGTACTGGCAACGACTTGTCTCCTGATGATAACAGAGAGGGTTTCGTGGCGGCTGCCACATGGGTACCGACTGCCGTTCACCCGATTAGGGATGGCGGCGTTGACCGTGAGGACGCGGGTAGCTTCAAGACTCAAACCTCGAAATTGTGTTTACCGGAAAAGCCCGAGTGTGGAACAGCTCACGGCCGCCAGAGAGGTACATCCCATCTTTCACACTCGACAAGTTCAAAAAAATAATATATATTCAGTGCAAGGCGTCCAAGGAAGAAACGAAAGCCGAGAAAGACCGAGCTTATATCTCAAGCATTTGAAATTCCTCGACCAAGCTGATAATACATCTCTCACCTGTTTGCTTGTTGGAAGCGTATACACTGATGAGTGGCATGACTCACTGAACTGTGGCAACTCGAGCAAGTCTTACTTCTTACAGACGAAACAAGCAGGGTTCTGGCCTTTGGTATGTCATTTCTGATGCCACAGCGAGAAATTCGGTGATGCTGATGAGGCCATGAGGGAGTGTTTTTGCGTACGCAGTAAAGGCCGGGTTGGGTTGGTCCTTCCGCTTCGGCGGACTGCGAGTCAAATGGCCTGACCGGACTCTGAATCTCTGATAAGGGACCTGGGCGGGCCCCGCCGAGCCGGTTGCCGCCCCGCCCGCTCAGTCAGCGAGAGGCTTATTATTAGCCCAGCTCTCGTGCCATGGTTCTCGGTTCTGCGAACCCGACCCCGACAGCTGCTAGAAGACCGCAAAACCTTGATGGCCTCGTGGTTAATTCACGAAGGGATGTTATACCTTACGTAACCTGATTAACAATGACGGGGAAGTCCTAGAGTATTACGGGCATTTAGAGAAGCCGTGCTTGAAATATTGAAATCGGGTTTTGGCCAGACAGGGCCCGGGATTTGCACATCTACCGCATATCCACCGGTACTCGGTAAACACGCATGATTCACGATCTCACGTGATATCCGTGACCTGCAGCATTTTTCCAATTGGCCAAATCCCTCGGCCGAGTTTTTTGCCCGCTTCACCCGATGCAAGCCATTCTCGGGCGGGCCAGTCGGTGCACATCCGGGACTGCAGCTCCGCAACACCCTCGGCAGAATGACACCACCACTACTACCAGCAGCAACACCAGCAGGAGCAGCGGCAGCAGCAGCGGGAGCTGCTGCTGCTGCTGCTGCTGCAGTAACGGGCCGCGCCCCCGCGGCAATGCTCCGGCACCTCGCCAGCGGGCGGCCCCTCCGCCGGCCCTCGCAGCTGGTCCTGCAGAGGCAGCACCAGCGCCGCTGGGCGCAGGTCCACGACGTGCGCTTCCTCGCCACGACGCAGGCGCCCCTCCACATCCTCGAGAAGTACCGCGACAAGCTCGACCGCAAGGCGCGGGAGGAAGGTCACGCCGACATCGAGGGGCTGAAGAGGGCGTATGCGGACAGGATCCTGGAGCAGCGGAGGAGGGACGCCGCGGCCGCGCCGCCGGGGTTGGATAGGTTGCTTAGGGAAGAGCAGCAGCAGCAACAGCGTCAACAAGTGCAGGTGCCCGGCGCGGGCTCACCACCACCTCCTCCGCCACAAGCGACGACGACGACAGCAGCAGCGGCAACGCCGCTAACGACCGCACCGCCCCGCTCGAAACCCAGCAACGGCAACACCACCAGCCAGGTGAAGCCCCTCTCCTCGATCCTCGACCTCGACAAGGCATCCCGCCTCCCCGTCCCGGAGCTGACGGCGGTCTGGCGCCTCCGGCACGCCGCGGTCCCAAACTCCCTCTGCGCCGTGGTCCCCGCCTCCACCTACGGTGCCATGGAGGGCCTGGCCCGCCGCAGGCCCCAGTTCGTCCTGCCCGTGCCGCACGCCGGCCGGGGCGCGGAGCTGCACTTCCTGCAGTGGACCTTCGAGCCGGGCACGGGCACCTCGACCGTGCTCTTCACCCAGCTGGCCGAGTACAAGGCCAGGGGGGAGTTCGCGCGGCCGCACACCACGGTCACGCACTACACCGACCTGGCCGCGGGCGCCGGGGGGGAGCCGGAGGGGGTGGTCCTGATGGCCGGGCAGGTCGTCGAGGACAGCGGGGTGCGGGTCGCGGACGCGCAGTGGCTCGTCATGTGCCTGCAGCGGTTCTACGGCGGGTCGGCGGGGGAAGGCTCCGGGTCTGGAGTGGAGGGCGCGGCGGGCTGGGTGGACGAGCGCGCCGCCGAGAGGAGGAGGCTGTTGGAGTGGTTCGGGAGCGGGGATGAGAGGTTTAGTGTTGAGAAGCTGCTCGAGGAGACGGAGAGGTTGGGTTGAGAGTGTGTTGATTTTGTTCTTCTCCTGCTCTTGTTTCTCAGGAATGGCGCATATATACGGCGTACATGGCATTTTCTCTTTGATAGGCAAGGTAGAGAACAACTCCCTGGTCATGTACCGTATTACCATTGTGAAGAGAGAGGCCCCTCTCCCTGTATCCGTATCCAGTCGGGTTAGTGGACACAATTGATGATGTACCGTATATCTTGCGGTGGGTGTACATGAAAAGGGCAACCTTGTGTGAACTGCTTCTCATATTTACAGCTTGGCACCACCATTCCTTACCTCCCGCCTCGCCTGGTCCCTCAGCACCCTCCTCAAGATCTTCCCGCTCGGCGACTTGGGTATCTCCTTCACGATGGCCACCCCTCCCCTCAGCTTCTTGTGCGGCGCCACTCTGGCCGCCATCCACTCCGTGATCTCCCTTGCCTTCTTTTCCGCCTGTTCATCGCCGCCGCCGCCGCCGCCGCCGCCGCCGCCAGCTCCCTTCTCTCCAGTCACACCATCTTGTCGCTGCTGCTGCTCCTGCTTCAAGACGACATAGGCCCTCGGCAGCTCGGTCGCTTGCTCCGGGTCGAACACGCCGATGACGCCGGCGTCGAGCACGTCGGCGTGGCCGAGCAGCAGGCCCTCGAGCTCGGCGGGCGCGACCTGGAACCCCTTGTACTTGATGAGCTCCTTGAGCCTGTCGACGCAGTAGTAGTTGCCGCGGCGGTCGCGGCGGAACACGTCGCCGGTGCGGAAGTAGGCGCCGCAGGGGGACATGGCCTCCCTGGTGCGGTCAGGCTGGTTCAGGTAGCCGAGGAAGACGTTGGGCCCCCTCACCCAGAGCTCCCCCTCCTCCCCCTCGGCGACGTCCAGGCCGTCCGCCCCGACGAGGCGCGCCTCCATGTTGGGCAGCAGCTTCCCGACCGAGCCCATGAACTCGGCCCACTCGTCCGGCATCTGGATCGTCACCACGGGGCTCGTCTCCGACAGGCCGAACCCCTGCTTAACCGGGATCCCGAGCCGCGCCCACAGCTCCTCCGTCAGCTCCCGCGTCAGCGGCGCCGCCCCGGAGTGCAGCATCCGCAGCGAGCCGAGGTCGTATCGGTCGACCACGGGCGACTTCGCGAAGGCGAGCACGATGGGCGGAGGGACGTAGGCGTACGTTATCCGGTGCTTCTCGATCAGGCTGCAGGCCCGCTCTAGGTCGAAGCGGGACATGACCACCAGCTCCCAGCCGAGGTACATTGACGTGAAGACGCAGCATGTGAGGCCCTGGTTTTTATATTTTTGGTGTTTTTTTATATATTAATATTTGCGCGCATTTCCGGTCAACCCGGGGAAGGGGTATAGCTATGGGTGGGAGCAGAGGGAAGCAACAGCGGACCCCTTTCCCCTCCCCCCTGGCGGCAAGGAAACTTACGTAGATATGGAAGAAGGGAATCGTCCCCAGCAGCCGGTCCCCCTTCCCATCCAGACCGCCATGCGGCAGCAGGTGCAGACCGTCCGTCCACGCCGTCTGCAGTATGTTGACCACAACGTTGTGGTGCGAGAGGCACACCCCCTTGGGCACCCCCGTCGTGCCGGAGCTGTACACCAGGAAGGCGAGGTCCGTCCTGGGGTCGACCAGCGTCTGCGCGTACCTGCTGCAGTAGAAGGTGCTCGAGATGCTCGTGAAGTGCTTGAACCTCGCCCCGCTCCTGCTCCTCTGCTCCTTCCTCTTGGCTTCATCGTCGTAGTAGTCGTCAACGCCCATCACCTCCCCGACGAGGATGATCCTGTCCTCGGGCAGGCCCACCCTCCTGGCCGCCTCGACGGCGGTGGGCAGGTACGCCTTCTGCGTGACGAGGGCCTTCGCGCCCGAGTCCCCCAGCTGGAACGCCAGCTCGTCGAGGGTGTAGAGCGGGTTGGCCGGGGAGGCGACACCGCCGGCCCAGAGGAGGCCTGCCGTCACGACGGGGGTGTCCACGCTGTTGGGCGTGTAGAAGGCCATCACGTCGCCGCGCTTCCAGTTCCAGAGCCCCTTCAGGCCCTTGCCGAACTCGAGGGCCGCAGCCCGGAGCTGGCCGTAGTCGATGGTGCGGCCTGTCTCACCATCCGTGAATATCTCTGGGTTTGTGGGCATGTGTTTAGCACTAGGCACCCCATGCAGTAGAGGGGAGGCGGGTCCGTATGGTTGAACATAGGGGCATGTCTGCTAAGACCAAGTCCTCTTTTCTCACCTTTGCTGTCGAGGAACGGCTTTGACTTCCTCTCAAACAGCAGGGTCCATATGTCCACCTCGGGTATATCTATGGGCGGATAGGAGGATTGATACGGCATCTTGAGACACGGGATGCAACCAGTCTCTCTGTTGGTTGCGCAATTTGAAGAGAAGTGAAACAAGTGAAGCGTCTTGCTCTAACTACGGCTGAAAGTCTAGATGAATCCACAGCACCTCAACACTACAACGGTGGGTTGTATAATGTACCTATATAGGTAGGTAGGTAGTTAGGTTAGGCAGAGAGTGAGGAGATACGCGGCTAGCCGTTACTCGGCGGGTTGGGGCGGGGAGTTTGAGGTTTCAGTCAGAAGGATTGATTGACTTCCATTCCATCACGTCCGAGTCCGCCCACATGGTCACCATGTCATCGACAGTCCCATCCGCTGCCGGAGGAGCCACATACCTCACCTACCTCTCCATAGTAGTAGCGTAGGTGGTTGCAATGCTAGCTGTGTCCCATGGTCCTGCAATGACCCCTCATTGTCTATGCAAGGACCCAGGAAACCAAGCTACCCCAGTTTTAGTACGGCAATCATCGGGATATCTTACCCCACACTTTGGGGTCGAGCTCTGTGAAAAACCTGGGACTGATTCTCGCCTAGCTCGGGCCCTCCCCCTGCCTAGGTAGTCATCGATGCTGTATTCGGAGGCAGTACATAATGAGATGCTTCATACTCGTCTATAGGGGAGCATAAGATGCCTCCCAAATACGTGTGGTCTATTTTCATGATCCCCAAACCTCTTGCTAACCAATCCAGAATGACCAGTACTGCAATGCCTCCAAACCATGCCAAATGTAAATCAGTAGATACTCCGAGCCAGGAACCCATGGTTTGAAAACCTGCCCGCCCCCTTGAAGTGACTTTTTTTCTTCCCCTCCATCGCCGACACAACTCCATCCCAATGACACCGGCTACGCCCATGCGTGATAGTTACCTAACTACTAGGTAGCTACTAGATAAACCATAACAACAAGGCCGTCCATGCGTTGACCACAAGTGTACGCATTCGTATGCATCACTTGAGCAGAACCGTGGGGGAAAAGGGGGGTAAATATAGGGGCTTGCTGGCCTAGGGTCCAGCGTCTACTGCGGAAGCGTCGGTTTCCTACCAGGGATCACAGGGCGGTCATCCCTATGAGATGTCCCGCCTCCAGCCCTCCCCGTCATCCCAACCAAGCCGATGCCGCCGGCTCCGGCACCAGGGCTGGCCCCGGGCGCCGGCTTGCGGATCGGAATGACATCCGTTCCGCTCCTCCTAGGAGGCATGGCTGGCGGGTATTCCGAGCTGTGGTGCTGCTGTAGCCTCTGCTTCTGCTGGGCAGCAAGAAGCACCCCGTTCAGTGGATCCGTGCCGTTGGGCCCACCCTGTTGCTGCTGCTGTTGTTGCTGCTGTTGTTGCTGCTGCCGCTGTTGCTCTTGCTGTTTCCTCCCCGCATCAAGTCTCGCTAAGCTCGCCGACGCATATCTGGGCGAGTGGGGGCGCGACCCCACAGCCACCTCACCGCTCTGGTGGATAGTCGGGCTCGCCGAGGGCGAGATGGTTGCTAGGTGGGCCGGCTTCCTTGCAACGGGGGGTGGTGTGGCCTTGGCAGCAGCCTTGGGCGTCTCCGGCGAGGGGGAGGCCCTGGCACCGGGTGATGAAGAAGCTGCGCCAGCAGCGGCAGCAACACGACCGGGGGGAGGAACAGCGGATGATGTTCCAGATGACGACGCCGTCGAGGAGGGCCTCGGCGGTGGTGGTGCTGGCGCTGGTTTTTTCACCGGTGCTGTCATGTCAGGTGGAGGCAGGACCGTGGTCTGTTGCGTCCTCGACGGCAGCGTCACTGCTCGGTTGGGTGGCGGCGCAAGAGTTGTCTGCCTTCGCGGAGGGGGAGGAGGTGGTGTTTCATGTCTCTGGGATGCCTGGGACATTGAGTAAGCTGCAGTCGTGGTGACCTTCTCATCCGAGGCCTGACTCCGTCCGGCCTTAACTGGAAGAGTGGATGGATCGAATGGGGGTGGCAGTTTCCTCGCTACTGGCGGCTGGTGCGAGGCTGACGTGGAGAGGAGGCTAGAGTGATTGACATGCTCGTATGGTGAGCTAGACATGCTGGAGAAGGACGAGAGCCTGGATTCGGCCCTCGGCACCGTCACCCAGTCGGCCTCTTCCGTGGGGGCGAACGGGTTCGACGGCCGGTTCGGATTGAGAATGGTCGCCTGGGACGAAGACATGGGTTTCGGGGGGTTGACTGTAGACCGCGCCATCTTCCCGTTGTCGAGCCACCACTTCTGGCGATCGGAGCTGGCCGGGGGCAGCCCAGGCTCAATAGAGTCGTATCCTATCAGGTCCTCCTCGTCCGAATCTTCAGCATTCATGATGCTCGTGGCATCGCCTACATCGGCCTTCCTCCGCTCGTAGATGTCCCTGCTGAACTTGTCGCGGAGTGCCTCGTTGACGATATTGACGGTGCACTCAAACGTTGCATAGACAGGCCGGTGGTCTGAGAAGCGGAGGGGTGCCGAGTCGTATGAGAGTTGTCGAATGTTAGACCCTTTACGGAGGATACGATCTGTCCAAGCTGGTATTCGTGCTTTTTCGCTGTGTAATCATGTGAATCAGTGACAGCCCACATATAGCGTTGGGAAGGGAGGGGTCTTGGGCCTTGCTCCTTCACGGGATCGTAAAGGAGTAATAGCAGCGTGGTCGCAACTTACGAGCTATCATATTCATCTCGGCCAAGATCGAACTTGTAAGTGGGCATGAACGTGATGCGCGCTTCACTGTAAAAAGGGAACGCGAGGCCAGCAACCATTTGCAGATTCAGCTAGAAAAGGGAAATTTTAGTAGCCACAAAGTACGGTGGGAGCATTCTCCTCTCTCCTGTTGGGCATGAGCCCTACCTGATCGTTTTCGTAGAGACTCTCGAGATTTTTGCTCTTGATGTGCTCCATCGCAGCGTCTCGGGTTAGACCTATGCGGTAGTTGAAATCGCCGAGCCAAATGACGGTGTCTAGGTAGGTAGGGATGGGATCCTGAAGTTAGCCCGGCTTGATATGGGCTGTACGAGCCTCCTATTTGCACAACATAAAAGTGAAAGGCGCTACTAGCCGTGATCATCAATACCCCTATTCCTCTGAAATCTCAACCCATGGTGGATGGTGGCGTAATCCTTATTCCTCTCCTCATAGTTGGAGAAACCAGCGGCAAGATGGGCCGTGACGAAGCATATCTGGGTGCTGGCGTAGTCGAGCCTGATGGCGACGGCGCCCTTGTTGCCAGCCATGCCGGACATGCCCGTCTTCTTGACGCTGCCCTCGACGTTCTTGATGTTCTGCAGCGCCGACGACTTGACAAAGATGCAGAGGGCCGCGCCAACGAGCTGCCCACTGCGGAGGAGCACATACTTTTCGCCCCCGACCTTGCGGGCATTCTCGTTCAGCGTCCGCTTAACAGCCTTCTCCCAAAGCTGCTTCCTGCGTGGATCGCTGTTCATGATCTGCTGCGGGCTAAGCTCCACGATCTCCTGGAAGCCGACCGCAACGATCTCGGGTTGTGAAGACTCGAGGCCTGGCGGGCAGAGCCAGGGCGAGAGGTCCTCATCGATCCCTTCTGTGCGGCCGTTGAGATTGAATGTGCCAACCCACCTGCATCAAATGTGTCAATGTTAAGAGAAGTGTAAATAACAAATACATAACTACCTCCGCAGGAAGGTAGGTAGGTAGCCAGGTAACTAGGCAGAGAGGAGAGCTACCCAGCAAAAGACTTACAAGTGAATGACCTCCGAGGAGGAAAATTGTTTGGCCCGTTTGCTCAGCTCGAGGGAGACGTAGTCGCTGATGGGGTCATACAAGACAACGGGCGACTGGCCGTACAGGCGCCCCAGGAGCGTGTCGATCGTGTTCTGCCTCGCCTTGTCAGCGAAGTTGTTGATGTAGAGCCGCGTCGCCGACTTGCGCGCGTCTGCAATGGCCCCGGCGAGTGACATCTTCCCGTGCCGGGTGAAGGAAGACTTCAGTGCGCCCGTGCCGGCGTAGATCCTCGACAGGGAGTCTCCGTTGTCGGCCCACAGGCTCGAGTGCCTCATCCAGAAGTCCGAGGGCGCATACTCGCCCCTGTGGCTCAGGAAGCTCTCGACCGCCATCTGCGAGATGATGGTCTGGATCAGGTTGGTCCGGTCGAGGCAGTCGAGACAGTTCGTCCTGAACACACCCTCCTGCTGCAGCACGACGATGTACCGGCTGGCCGGGGAAGACGACGGCGGCGGCGCACCGTGGACCCCGTCATCGGCGTCCTGCGTCACCTCGGCGAGGTAGTAGGCAAACCCATCGGCCGAGTCCTCTATGTAGCGGCGGATGTGCTTGGCCGCCTCGTAGCCCGTTGGGCCCTTGGTCTCGGCGTGGAAGTCATACTCTGTCGCCCTCAGGAGCGCATGGTCCTGCTGTGACTGCTTCTCGCCACGGCGGCTCAGGGGGCAGTGCTGCATCCCGTACCGGTACAGGTCGCTCAGCTCCACCTCGCCCGGTTTTGTCTCGCTGAGGAGGTTGACCACGTGCACCGCCCCGTAGCTCTGCTCAAGGTCCTCGAAGTGCTTGTCGAAGGCCGGTTGTGTCCCATCGGGCGACCTCGTGATGGTGATTTTTTGGTGGCCAGGAAGCAGCCCCGCAGACTGCTCCCAAAAAACAGGGACGGACCCGCGCACTTGGACGTACGAAAACACTACGCCCGAGGGGCTCCAGTATATCGTCTCCGTCTCGACAAAGTTAGCTACGTTGCCGTCATCGTCGATCCCCCGCGAGTTGAACCTTGTGCCCGCCCTTCGGCACGACAGTCGGGATATAACGCTGAGGTAGGACGGCATGCCCGCCTTGGAACCCCCCCTTAGCGGGGCCGACGACTGGGGCACAGTCATGGTCAGGCAGAAGCCCCGGGTGGCTGAGGTCAGGATCCTCGAGGCATCGAGAGCCTCCCTCTCGTGGGCCATCAGACGGGAGCGGAACTGCACCAGCGGGTTGATCATGTACGCGTTCCAGAGGAAGGACTCGTCGAAGTTGTCAATGTCGAAGCTAGAGGCGTCCGCCGGCCTGTCTTGCAGCCGGTTGGTGAGGTCGAAGTCGGTGCTGTAGTAGAAGCTACCGTTGCTCAGCAGCTTCTGCACTTCTTGACAAGGATGCTCCACCGTCGGATCTCTCCGGCTGAGGCCCTGGCCATAGCCGACGCCGGTCTCGTCCAGTTCGTACGGATCCGTCGCGAGAACGTCATCATACTCGTTCGTGTTCAGACAGAAGAACTCGACCATCGCGATCCTCTCTATCGTCTCGCCGGGACGGAGGGTAGCGACCCTCGAGGCGTGTGTGATAACACATATAAATACGTCGCGGCCGATGGAGAGCAACCCGAGGGTGCCGTATATCGGTCGCGGGGTCAACGATCGATATTCGCTGAGGAGTTTCTTATTGCTAGGAGCGAATTCGACCATGCACTTCGCCGCCGCCGAGTTCTCGCCCGGGCGGGGCCGAGCCGAGGGCACAGAAGTGAGCGAGCCATTGGCGATCGAATCGGCCGTCGAATGGCAGTGTCGGAAGATTAGGGCGTGCGTCTGGGAGACGATGGCTATCGACCGGTGCGGGTACTCGCGAATGAGAAGCTGGCTGGACTTCTCGAGAGCTGGTGCCTGGCCACTCCATAGGGCTGAGGCTGAAGCCGAAGTGGAAGATGTTGGCGGTGGAGGAAACTCCATGCTTGGGTGCCTAGGGTGCTCGAGGCTCAAAAAAATATTTTTATACCCAGCTTGGCCTTTTCACCACGCACATGAACGGGAGTGGGAGCCGGACTTCGAGGATTGGGGGCTCAGACGCATAGCTCACGCATTCGCAAGGGCTCTCCGGGCTGACCGGGCGATTTGAGACTTGATTTGCTGCATGAACTGGCTTTACTGGTAAACCTTGTGTGGTGATTGAGGCTCAATTCGACTCGTTGCTGACCTCGTGCCGATCGTCCATCATGTCGCGGTTCTCGGCTGTCTCACAGCGCCGACGATGACGCAGGCGAAGGCACCATGGTCGCTGACTCCAGCTGCCCACCTAGTAGGGTCTTGCTAAGGTGGGTCGCTCCTAGCCTGGGGCGTGTGTGGGGGGTTTCCAGGCCCTAAAATTCAGCCGTCGGCCGTACACGGTGGACGGCATGCATACATCGTGATGCTCCAGCTGTCTGGTAGGTTCAATGTCTCAACAATATTTGGCAATACCTACCACGTACTACGTACCTACCTCACGGATAGTGGAGCGGATTTAGAAATTCTAGACATGATACAACTAACAGCACTTAGGTTTGTTGTTGGTGTTATTGGGCTCCAACTACGCCGCGATGACTGATCAGGTGCTTCGTTGGTACACTCTACCAATTTCAAGATTCGCGAACCATAAGGAAAGACCGTAATCTCAGGTGTCAACCCTGACAGTTGTCCTTCACAACAGTAGCCCCACGCCGGTGGCATGTGCATGTGCACTACCTCGGTACTACTGCGTAGCAAGAAGGCCGAAGATGTGGGTAGGTTTTAGTACCGGTAGGTGTATTTATACACCTGGCTGTCGTCATCAGCCATCGTACTTGCTTCTCCATCCTGTTGTCCTGGATGCCCCCGGCTCTTTGCCCTTGACCACTTCAACTGTCAGTTTGTCCCCTTTTTCAAGTGATCAGGCGAATGGACGAGCACTACATCACTGGCTGCCTGCGTGTTCCAAGTATATTGAGTTCCGCCGTTCCAGCACGGCGGTAGTTCACACCAACCTGTGCGGACCCGGCACGAGGATCTATCCCGTGTTTCATGTCACCTCGAAGAATAGGGGGAGTCGGGCAATAAGGGCTGGGGCTTCCGATTTTGGGGTACGCAGTATCTGTACAGTTGGTCTTCTCCGAGTATTTAAATTTTGGCGGGGATTTTCCCCCCTGCTTTTCTCCCATCCCCCCTCTTTTAATACCGTGCTTGCAGTGCCGCCTGATATTGTATTCAAACAACATTGTAGGCAGGCCCGAAAGAGGCTAGAAAGAGAGCACAGATACAGGAAGTAGATGGACTGGCCGAGAAGGGTAACGGAGTAGGACGACTCGCCCGCCAAATGGAGACCGGCTTCCATGGCCAGCGTCCAGCAACGATCCATCAGGAATAAAGAACGCCTCTTCAGATTCCACACAGATGCTGTGCGATTAGCTATATGAACTGAGGCAGGTATGTGTATGTATTCAGGAAGAAGTACTTATCCATCCAGTTGAGCGCAACGTCTTTTCGCTTTGGCCCTTTCAACGGAGCAAACTCCCGAACTGGATGCGTTTGAATACCGACCCGTTTGCAATGTCAGCCGCTAGAGCGTGTTTTAACGACATGGCATGGAAGCTGTCGTCACTCGCCAGTCGGAACTCGGCTGACTTGGCGTGAGTTGGGATGATCTGCTTTGCTTTTTATGATATACTTGGGATGATCATTATGGGGAAACAAAGCCATGGAGTCTACCAAGCCGCAAGTCGAAACGAGAAGAGCTTAAAATATGACAACGAAGGAGCGACGGCGCAATGCTGGTCGTCGATCAGGCTTCAGATTTCACTAATTTAGATTTGAGATCATGCTTCCCTGATTAGGTGAAGTCAGTCTCTTCCTATCATTATTCTGAATCAATCATCATAAGCCATTGAAAGGGAGGAAGAAAGGGAAGGACGAGAGAAGATGGGGCCTAAACAATATTTTTCAACCTTCTTTTCCTTAACGAATAGAACGATGCTAGTGGGTGTGTGTATCAGCTTAATTACATACATCCGTTTTGCTGCATAGAATAGGCAGTTAGGCCCGCGCTGGTGTATTAATTTACTGAATTCATGTCAAGATCGCATGGGGTGCCATGTGCCGGGGCAGCAGAGAGACCTGGACCGTGCTCAGATTGACAATCCATGCATGGCCCCATTTGCCCCTTGTCTAAATTTGCGCGCCATTCCGCACCGAGCTACCTTTCAGGCAGGCCCCCAATTTGTGAATTGACAGACTCGAGAAGTAATTCCACCTGCCAGCCTCCTCGGCCCCATTGCATGGAGAACTTTGGTCACTCAGCTTCCGGCTCAGATTTCCTTCGGCCTCACCTTCCCTTTCTCTTCCTCACCCTCTCTTATCAACCTCGCCCAGTTGTCTCACAAAATTATTTCCACCAGCCTATTGCGGCTTCGTTCCTTCTTTGGAGCTACCTAAGCCTCCGAGCTTGCAACTTCATCACATCGGGCTGAACAAGCAAAGAACGCATCAGATGCAAGAAACGATGGCAGACCTCAACCAGTTCGGCGGATCTGAGGAGGAAAACTTGGAGATCAGGCGACTCAAGGACGAAGTTGTGCGTACCCATGCCGACTTGACCCATGCGTCCTCACTTTTGCTTCAAATCTCTAACCCGTTCTCGTCTCGACATGCAGAAAGAAGACCCCGATAACTTTGAGGCGTGGGAGAAGCTAGTGCGAGCCTGCGAGTCGCTCGAGGGCGGCCTCAGCCGCAACTCGAGCCCGCAGGCACTATCTGCCCTGCGCGACGCCTACGATGGATTCCTGCTCAAGTTCCCGCTCCTTTTCGGATACTGGAAGAAGTATGCAGACCTGGAGTTCAACATCGCCGGGCCAGAGTCGGCAGAGATGGTCTACGAGAGAGGTATTGCAAGCATTGCCAACTCTGTCGACCTCTGGGCCGACTACTGTGCATTCAAGATGGAGACAACCCACGTCCCGCAGCTCGTCCGAGAGTAAGTATTAAAGAGGATATGGCGCCAAGTTCCCTTCCCCATGGCCCATAACCCACAGAAGCCGCACTGCAAACGCGAAAAAAACTCTCAGCGAGTACACCGCAAGCCTCGGCCTTCTGGCATCTGTCATCAGCCATCTGCCATCTGCCCACCTGCCTATATCTACACGCATCACACACATCCGACCGATGAGATCCAGAGAGCAAAGAAACCAAGAGTCGCAAGAGATGCAACAGAATGAGGACCTCGACGGTGAGATCATACCGACGACCAACCAAAATCTCATTCTGGATTGCGCTCTTACACTTTCCAACAGACCACTACCAAACCTGCTCCTCCTCCTCCTCCTCCATGTCTCCCCTCGCTGGCACCCGTGATTCGCTCTTTAGCTTTTGCCCGTCGCACTTTTTTTGAAGCGTGCGCCGGCGCTATTCGTGATGCTTGGATTCGTTTGTTGCTTGCACAAGAGGGCCCTTTTCCTGTATTTGCCCTCTCTCCAACCCTTTCCCCGATCCTGTATCTCCCCTTCTCTGCCTCTCCCCAGTCACTGATCTCGCCTACAGACTATTCGAGCGCGGCGCGACCTGCGTAGGCCTCGACTTCCTCGCTCACCCTTTCTGGGACAAGTATCTCGAGTACGAGGAGCGTCAGGAAGCGCAGGACAAGGTCTTCGCCATCCTCTCCCGGGTGATCCACATCCCGATGCACCAGTACGCAAGGTACTTTGAGCGGTTCCGGCAATTGGCCACCACGCATCCGTTGGAGGAGGTCGTCACCGCCGACACGCTATCCCGCTTCCGCGCCGAGGTGGAGGCCGAGGCCGCCACGTATGGCGTGGCGAAGACGGAGGCCGAGACGGAGCCCGAACTTCGAGGCAAGATCGACGCCATGTACTATGAAATCTTCGCCAAGACCCAGACGGAGACGACGCGGCGGTGGACGTACGAGTCCGAGATCAAGCGTCCTTACTTCCACGTCACGGAGCTGGAGCATGCTTCGCTCATCAACTGGCGCAAGTACCTGGACTTCGAGGAGCAGGAAGGCGGCTACGCCAGGGCCTTGTTCCTGTACGAGCGCTGTCTGGTGACGTGCGCCTTTTACGAGGAGTTCTGGCTGCGCTACGCCCGCTGGATGTCGGCACAGCCCGGCAAGGCCGAGGAGGTGCGCCACATCTACCTCCGGGCGGCAACGATGTTCGTGCCCGTCAGCCGGCCCGGAATCCGCCTGCAGTTTGCCTACTTCGAGGAGAGCCGCGGCCGGGCCGACGTGGCTGTGGAGATCCACAACGCGGTGCTGGAGCAGCTGCCCAGCTGCATCGAGGTCGTCATCTCGCTGGCGAACCTGCAGCGGCGGCAGCGCGGCCTGGACGCCGCCATCGAGGTGTACAAGCAGCAGATCGACTTGCCTGAGGTGGACATCTACACCAAGGCTGTTCTCGTCACGGAGTGGGCCTCGCTGGTGTGGAAGGTAAAAGGGTCGGTCGAGGAGGCGCGCACCGTCTTCCAGAAGAACGTGCAGTATTACTCAGCGAGCCGCCACTTCTGGCAGAAGTGGATCGAGTTCGAGCTTGAGCAGCCGACCAGCTCTGAGCTTGAGCCGCAGCACGGGGAGCGGCTCAAGTTCGTCTTGGATGAGATGAGGAGCAATAGCACCATCTCAACCCCGGCCAAGAGGGAGCTGTGCGTGACTTACATGATGTACCTGCAGCAGAGGGGCGGGAAGGACGCCATGGAGCAGTTCCTAGTGATCGACCGCGAGATTTTCGGGTGCGTTACCTCCCAGACCTGTTTTCATCTCTTCTCCCAACCACCCAGACAACATGTTTCCCCTCGTGACAAGCCAGCTAAATTCCTTGTTCCCGCCTATTACAGCCCGGCATCCGTCGCCGCGATATCGATCCATAAAGACGGCGCGAAGGAGAACGGGGCGCCAGTGGAGGTCGACGAGAAGGAGCGTCGCAAGGCCGAGGCTCGCTACTACAGCTATTACCAGTTGCATGGCGAGCCGAGCCTAGAGCAGGGACCCGCGAGTTTCAACTAAACATTGGGAAGCGTCGTCCGCCCCCCAATTTGTTGAACCGTCACGCTCTCCTTAATGCCTATTACGTCTTCTATAACCATCACTATTATCATGGGAAGTGAATGAGTGTGTGCGTTGTGCGTGCATCGTGTGTCCGTTTGTGTGAGTAAACATGCCTCCCGTCTTCCCATCCTCAAATCGGCCATCCATCCTCTTTCAGTGATCCCGGGGAAAGAGAAAGACCAGGGCTGATTTTGTCGAATGCTAGCATGCGTTTTTTCCTTCCTCATTCTCGCAGCTTTACCCTCTTCCCCCTCCTACTCTTGTCTGGTACATACGGCCTCATCAGCCATCGGTTTTGTAGGAATCTGGCTTCTTATTCTTTTGCTTCTTTTACTCAATGCTCTATGCTCATAGTCATCTACGAGCTTGTCTACGAGCCTGTCTAGCTTTTGTATCATAGCACGGTATCTTTGGGCCAGAATCCTTCTCTTTGAAGGGGTTCATGGTTGATGGATGGGTTTGGATCAGGGGCGCGGCCGGAAGCACAGTGGTCTTGAGGTGATGTTAGCGATGGTGAGGATGGGACAGTGGGCTATCCGCAGTCTGGTACGAGACCCCATTCGTTGAGGCGCCTTGGCTGTTGGAGTGTCGGGAGAAATTTCTGTCTGTTCCCTCCCTCTTTTGCTTTCACCTAATGAGGGCTAGAGTAGATACATCTTGATGGCGGTGATTTCAGATTAGTAACATCACGTTAGGTGATGAGGGTGTTTATTAACGGCTAAAACAAGCAACACTCGATGGTCTCCTAGCTCGGTACTGGTTCGCGAAGACCATCAGCCGTCAGTATGTACTCCGTATTTGCAGAGCGGCTAAGGGGACTGCTAGCTAGCACAATGATCATAGCCAAGAACCGAAATCCTGATGAGTCCTTCGACGTTTCAAACGGTAAGAATGGCGATCAATTAAAGTTAAGAGAAGCACTTATGAGATTCATCCCATGATAGACAGGACAGACACCGTGGATAGTCCGTCCTTGAGAGATCGTGATGCAAGGGGACCTCGTGAGGAGCACATGTACTGGATACAGTGTGTCTCGTACTATATACACAGTGTTGATTCGACAAACCGACCGGCTTGACTGGTCACGCGCTGATCAAAGCATGTGAAAAAGGGTCCCCTCCACGCCTAAGCACAGTGCATTTTCTCCATTAGCGTAGGGAAATAAAGATCTGGACCTGCCTAAGTCGACTAATTGCCCAGCCTACTGGTAGATGTTTGCCTACACCTTGATGCTAAGATCGAACGGCCCGGTCAAGCTCCGTTCAGCTGTTCCAGAAGGAGACTGCCGTGAACGAGCTTCCTGTCGAAAGGCCACCCACCGATTGACTGATTGACTCCTGTGTCTCTTCCCTCTCTTCCTTCTCCCTTTGGCCTCTGCTGTTCCAGAACCTGCTTTTCCTCTTTCGGGTTTTCCCACAGGCGAGTTCGAGTCAAAGGCCCGTTCTCTACAAGACTCAAACCCGAACGAGTTTATGGGTCGCGTGGCAAAAGCCCAGAACATCTTCCAGCTCACCTGAGGCACGGCAGGACTTATTCACTCAATGTCTTGCGAACCCGTCCTTCGCTCCTTTCGACCGTCATCTCACAAGGGAGAGCAGCCGACTTCTTAAGCGACTTGCGGAATGGAGCTCTGAGGTTGAGTGGGAACTGCGCAAAGCTACAAGGAGAAACCGCGACATCACACAGGTGCATGTGCGTCTCTTCACATCACCAAGCAGTCCCCCCGAAGCTCTGGGCATATCCATGATCTCTCTGGATAATGGTATCGCAATTACCTACCTAGTTTCAACACCGGTTGATCCCAACATACTAAAGTCTTAAGCTCTATCTTTGTTTATTCTCTTCGCTTCTTTTCCCTTTCTTGTTTGGAGTTCCCCCTTGTCATAGGCCGGGCGTCTCATCCTTCCCTTTCCATATAAGTCGGTTGAATCCCGTCTGTTCTCGCAGAAGCAGGGACGCCGCTTCCTCTCTGGCGCTTGTTTCGTCACTTCCTACCTCGACGCTCTGTGGTCGTCCTGTCCTGCGCCAGTCGGTGCTCCTTTCTTATAGAACCGCGAATGCCCCTTACCAGCACCAGCCGTTTTAGCCCCCCCACCGGCCCCTCCTTGTCTCCCTTGCCCATATCCTCCTCGGGAGACCAATGGACAGCCAGCCTTTAGCCTCCAGATCGGAGACGAGCGGAGCGAGCGGAACAAGCATATCTAGGAGCCGTGACGACTTCGAACTCCAGTGGGATCAGACGTACCTGAGGATAAACTACATTGTCCAGAACCTTGGCCGCCCTCCGCCCGTCAATTCCAAGGACGGCGGCGGCGCGGGAATGATGTCATCGGCGAAACCCGGGCATGACGAGAGGGGTGGATCGCAAGCGACACCAGCCGGCGAGACCGCGGAGGTAGGACTAGCGAGAGGAGTGGGAGGTGAAACAGCGAATATCGGGTCAAGGCCACCTTCGGGTAAGGCCGTGACGCCGTGGCCCCAGCTCACCCGCGAGCAGGCCGCCCTCAAGATGGCCCGCATCTCCACATGGCGTGACGAGGTTGCAGAGCAAGGTGATGCAGCCTTCTGCGCATGCTCGGACGCCGTGGCTGCATCCCTGGCCGCAGAAGACGCCGCACCCCCTCGCAAGGCCTTAAGTCCCCTGACCGTTCCCTCAGCCCTGGGTACAATGCGAGGTCTGCTCAGCCCCGGATCATTACCCCCACTAAGACTCTCACCAATAGACGCTATGGCGGCAAACACGGCAACCGCAGTGGCAACGGCAACGGCGGCAGCGACAGTGGCGACGTCGTCAGTGCACAGCAGCTCCGGGTTGGTATCGCCCGCACCTACGACGGCTGGCACCCCGGCGGCGCTCGGTACCGTCACCACGACGGCCGTGACGGGCACCTGCAGCGTGTGCTCGCGTCTGGCGAGCCCTGCTCCGATCACCCCATCAGACATGCTGGGTGCTTCGTCCAAGTCCTCGGGCACAGGCGGTGCGGCTGCCAAGAAGGCGTTTCAGAGGATCGGCGACTTGATGCGGCTGCGGAAGAAGCAGAGGGAGGCCGGCGACTTGAGTGGTAACAACAGCAACAGCAACAGCAACACTAACCAAAACAGTGGCGTAAACAAGAACAAAAACAACAATGACATCAGGGAGGCTGCCGCTGCCCACCGCAACGGCATGCTGACTCCAACCACGGCAGAGACCAACACGACAGCCATGTATCGCGCCGACGCCACTGCGAAGCAACTGCGGAAGTGGCGAGCCGGAGGCGGCACCACCACCACCAACATCAACACCAACATAATGACCAACGGCAACATCTACAGCAACACCTGTGATACCAATGTCAACATGCGGGGAGGGACCGACCTCTATGCCGCCTCGGCCTCGGAGTCGATCGACCTAGAGGACCTATACGACCCCGATGATGAAGACGATGACATTAGTAACAGCGCCGACGTCCCCGGGGCCGGAGAGGGCAGGGGCCTCCTCGATGCGCAGGCCCGGCTGCGGCGCGCGCAGAAGCTGCTCGAGAAAA
Organism: Pseudohalonectria lignicola; assembly: GCA_003049395.1. Classification (NCBI taxonomy): domain Eukaryota; kingdom Fungi; phylum Ascomycota; class Sordariomycetes; order Magnaporthales; family Ophioceraceae; genus Pseudohalonectria; species Pseudohalonectria lignicola. The sequence continues at coordinate 54,632 of PYSP01000255.1, forward strand.
GCAGCAGCCGGAGTCTAGGCAGGGGCCAGCAGGGAGCGAAGGCGAATCCCAAAAATCCGATCGGCAGCCCGACTCGGCCCGCCGTGGCCTTTAGGGGCCTTGGTGACAAGGGGCGGTAAATTATATCATGGACGGCGCGGGTTGGCCTTCATGGTCTTGAACCCACCTACCAGCTTAGTTCGTGGCCTTGGATCGCCCACCTATCCTCTAGACGACTGGCCTTAGATACAGCATACAGCCTTGTTACCCCTCTTTAGCCATAGTCTTTTACCCTCCCTGGAAATCTGGATCAGCTGGGAGGCTGCCTTTCCGTCTATTTTTCTGTTTCATACGTTTATCGAGCTTGTCTTGTTTTGGGTACTTGTCATCAGTTACTGGAAGACATGTTCGGAGTCAGCTTGACAGGACAGGTCGGGCCTTTCTTTGGGGAGGCAACGAAGGCGTACGACCAACCACCATGGACTGGCCGAGATGAATACCTCTATATATACATGTTTTAAAGATACCCCCTTCCGCCTCGTATTATATACATAGTTCTTCCACATCCTGCCCTACTCTTTACTCTTTTCTCCTTGAGCACCTTGGGAGACACGCACGGGAGCCGGAGGACATTCATAACGGCACAGGAAGGATTCCTCTTTTAATTTTTCCCCTTGAATTGCTAACCCTTCCTAGCTGCTAGAGGGTGAACATCACATTGAGAGACGATGGATTAACCGCAGGCAACATTGAAACGGGAAACTGATGCAATGTAGAATAGGATATACCACCAGTGAGATTTCGAGGAAACAAACGCAGCCCGACAACTGGTGATTCAAACCCTCCTTACCTACCTGCCCGGGTAATAAGATTAGGTACCTACCGTACCTATCCAGGTGCTTCCCTACTTTTAGACCATCTGCGAAAACTATCGGCGTCTCCGCTTCCCTCTTGAGCCTGACTGCGCTACCCTTTCCTATCTCCAGACTTGTTCAACGTCGCACAAGGGTTGCAACTCTTCGGTCAAGAAGGAAGAGGTCCAGGTCCAACCAGGGAGTTTACTAGAATCCTACGACACATCCGAACACATCCGGACGTATCTGGCCTTCAGAGTAGAGAGGATGTGTTGTCCCTAACTTGTTGAGAATTGACAGGGCATTCCGAACAGAGCCCGTCAGACGTCCTTTTATTTCGCCCGTCGACTCCCCCCGGCCGAAATTCGCAATTTTGATTGTTTTTCTTTTCAGTGGTTTGGATACATGTAAGAGTTTGTTATTTGTGTAGTAGGTAGGGAGAGAAAGTAACGGCACAACAAAAAGAAATAATAAAAAAATAGGGAAAGCCGACAGAGGACTGGGGAATTCTTTAGAGGAAAAAAAAAGCCCTCTTCTCACACACACAAACACACGTCCACACTCACTCACCCTAGATAACGCAGGACAAAAAAAGGGGGGGAAGAAATACGCAAACATGGCGGAAGGCGGCTGCCAGGAAGGAGGAAAAAGAGCTTGGGATGGTACTGCTTGAGAAAGTCAAAGAAAAGATAGGAACCAACAAACAAACAAGAATGATAATTTATGAGGAGCCCGGCAAGATTCCTGACATGACAAGTGAGTGAGTACGTGGTCTGATACCTGTGAGAGGGGCTTTTCCTTGCTTGGCCGAAGGAGAGAGGTGAGAGAAACCTGAGGAGATTCCGGATATTTCTCTCGCCTTAGCGAGGTTGTTGTTGTTCTTCTTCCTTGGGGAAGAAAGGCTGGGAAAAGAGAAACCCCCCTCCCATTGGTCCCACGCAGCACACACCAGACGCACACAAACACACGCACTAAATGAGAGGGGAAAGGCGAGAGG